>LUCM01007952.1:0-28112 GCA_008360955.1 Fasciolopsis buskii
GTGTGTGTGAGAGGGAATTCACTAAACAATACGGGAACAAAAATCAGCATTTTGTGTCGTGAACGTGATGTACAAGAACCTAATCGTAGTTTAGCAACGGGAAGAACCACAACGAGCCAAAGATCACAATCATTGAGGTATCCCAATGGACTTTTAACGACCTACTGAATATAAACTGCACCACTCGGAAGCAAAATTATTTTTCCTGAAGTAATTCACCGTGTGATATGAACGCTAAAATCGCCATTAATAATCCATGGAAGCACTGTTCAACTGTTCCATTCTTGTTAGGAATCATCAGCAGTGCATACCCACCGTGGGAGGCGAACCCGAAATAGAGGACTGTGTGATGAATGCCCTAGGCATTACGGGACCCCACAGACTGTCGACGTTTTATTAAACTTCACCACACGATTTTACAACCATCATACGTCACTGACGTTCAGAGCCACGGACCGCTGGTGCGTAACGGTCGACCGGTACTGATGAATGTCTTTTGTGCACGTAACCTAAGTAGGACAAATTCTTTGAAGATGATGTACAAAGTTTGGCGAAATAACGAAAAGCTGCTCACGTGGAAACGGGTGGCTTTGTGATCAAGAAGATTTTTGCTTCTTATAGCAAAGGTTGGCTGAATAGAATGGTAGACATTCGAGTAGAATGCTATATAAGAAAGTGAACAAACGAACGAGAGAATTGGCTCGTGGATTAGTGAATGTCTGTTGAAATAAATCGTAACTCAGATTTTTGATACTACAATGTTTCCCGCGGCTATTTAGCCCTTGATCGGAGTTCTTTTAACCTTCAAGCATTATAGCACCTGGAAACTACTCAAAGTGTACTTTGATCAGGCCAGTAATGGATAATTTAGGATGTCTGTGACCTACGGGTGTAACTTTTCATTTTTTTGTGTGACCACTTTGGTTGTATCAACTACTGAATAAATTCAACCTTAAGGACATTCCAAAATGAAGTTCCCCTTGATACATTACACGGCCAATAAGTCGTTACTATTTCTTCCAGCTTTATCAGTCAAGGACATTGTGACTGTCTAATTGATTTATTGGCCGATAGATTCACGTGATCGATTTAAACAGGTTAAGTAGTTGCAATCATACAATGACCAATGAAAGCCATAAGTGAAAGCCAAAAGATTATTCGTTATGAATAAATAATCACTGGAAACGCTGTGCAATCTTACTGAAATCGTTAGCGGCTTGCTTAGATGATGAATCCACTAAGGAATCACACGATGACTCGTCGCAAGGTTTTCATCGATGAGGCAAGACTAATCTGACAACGAACCGTGCGAGAAAGATGATTATCAGACAAGAGAACATCGATTACGTAAACCTGACGAGCGGTAATAACTGCGACAACGGTCGTGTACTACGAGCTAAATTCTGTCCTTCTATCAGCATATGAAACGCATTACTGAAAGAAAAATACGGGGATTCGGTCGATTAGTTAATTATTGTTAAAATGAACAAAGCAGTAAAAAAATGGTTGAATGACCATTTAATACAGAAAAAACAACAAGTGAATTAGTGAATAAATGAAGATGCTAATTGAGCAACCACTTAAAAGGAGAGTAAAAACTCTCATGTGATACAGCTCGTTCACAATGATGAGTCAAACCCAGTGGGTCTATGACAAAGATTTTCGACTCCCAGCCATTCAATCACAGTTCGAGTAGATATTTCGATCATGGTGAACACCGAGTGTTTTGTTGAAATCCAACAATCCAAACCGAATTGGTCATCACTAGTAATTTTTTTTCTAGTTCAATAGAATAACGGTGCAAACCGTCTTTCGAGAATGGGGCTGCCGAGTGGGGAAGTTGACCGGCGATAGGAGAATTCGAATCCGCAACCTTCGCGTCCAAACGCCACGACCTTATCCACTTGGCCACCGTCGGCCACATGGACGGTGATATCTACAGTCGAGATGATCTCTACGGGTACGATCTAGGTGATGTATCATTTGAATTCAGCGATCAGACAAGAAAAAATAACTCCAACTGAATAAATGTGGAATGAGTTGAATCTATTGAAAAGTTAACGAGCAGTTGATGTTACCGATATAATGTGATGTCATTTCGAACCATATTTTATGGTAAAATTTCCATTTTTACTTGACCATACTGAATCGAATTTGACTTGCATCACGCCAGGTGGACAGTGGACAAGTCAGCTGAGGACAAACTATACCGGATCATGGTTCAGTGACTAGGAGTTGCCGTGAATCGATCCACTCAACTCGGCTCCGGATGAATCCAACCTTACCGGTTGTTCCGATCGGGGATAGTACTGATAGCTATAGAGGAGGACGATAAACAATGCAAGACGATCTACTCAAAAGATCGACCTCTGGTCAACTTGCATTTTATTCATTCAACTTTGGATTAGTGAATGATTCGGTTGGTCAAATAGGTGGCTCTGTATGTTGAAAGAGTGGAATTCCACAATCGTCGTTTGCCGCGATCTGGGGATTGATGAAGACGTACGAAACTTTGAATGATGAAATGAAACCCGAAATTAGATCAATCACATCTAGACCTTAGTTTCACCGATATAATCATACTCCGGGCCAAAATAAAAGACTTTGAAAGAAAAGAATTGGCCCTGAAAGAAAGATGCACATTCTTGATCTGTACACCCATTTTGTAACCCACTGCCCATTGCGTTTGGCTAGTAAAAGCCGGCCGAAATGGACTGTCCGAGGACAGATGTATTGTTCGTTCATCTTTAGTCTCTCTCGCACACACATACACACACACACTAATGCACAACACATCGTGACATATTGCTCTTCGTGTGCATCTGGAACTATTCAGACGAAACCTTCGACCACAAGCAGTTAAATTGTTCGGATAAGCAGCTACCCGGAGCAAAATACCAGATCTTGTGTTCAAATCATGAGAGCCTTACTAGGCCCTTTTAGCTTCGACAGACCGGCACACCAGGCAGACTAATTGGATCTAATAAACACTCAGTCAAATCAACAATCGAAACAAACTTTACCAAACTTTACGGACAAAAAAGATTCCCAATTGATCCCCGGTTCAATTAGGTCACTTAGGTCACGGCACATTTTTTCTGCCTGCTCTGATCAGGAATGTCTCAGTCTCACATGACCAATCGCTTCCATCCAATCTGATACGTAGAAAGATATATACGAGATCGGTGCGACGAACAGACAATATCACGTCCTAAAAATGTAAAATAAAGCAGAGATTGTGCAGGCTAATCGATCTGGTCAATAGGATCGCCTGTTTGACCTCGTTTGCAGTGTACGGAATATTGATGTATGGTCTTTGGGATGGGTTCAATGAGGAATTGGCACTAGTGAACGAAAGAGCAAACTGCTACGGGGATTCTGTTAAAAAATTTGTTACTACACTCTTCGGAGGAAATGATCGGGACCCTATGCAATTTATAATTTTGTGCAGCCCAAAATGACCATGTTGCAGTGGTTAACAAATCATCTGTGACTGGGAATGCATCGTTTTTGGGTTATTCAATATACTTACTATTATTATTATTATTATTATTAGAGCTCTGCATATTAGTTTCAGGGAGGAAGTAGCGGACACATGAAAGCTGTCATGTGTTCGAGAGAGGAATGACATGCCATTGGGGATTCGAACCCGTGGCGTGCACCTCGTGCATTGTTCTAAGTGCTAAACTAGAGCAGATTCTAAAATAAAAACAGTTCTTTTCTGTGATCAGGAATAACTGGAAACGATCTTGTTGACTGCATAACGATGCTAACCATGTGCGATTTGCAACAGTTATTCATCTACGATTCGGAAAGAATCTTCTTAAGAAAAACTTGTCCGAACCATAGTCACCGTAGTGGGTTTATCCGTTTTCGAGTTAGGGCGAATTTCACTGTCCGATCACGAAACGAAATGAGTAACGTACACAGGAAAGAATGTAATAAATAAGCCCAGTAGGAATGCGGTAGGCGAATAGCTGGACACCAAATCGGACGGGTGGTAGGAGTAGAGTGAAATCGCAAGCACGACATGTGATGCTGTTATGTGGAAAGCCTATTCGCAATTCATCATACCAATCGCCTAGCTAGTGTAAACTACTTTTCATCGTTCAAGATTGATAATATTGCGTTGATGAAAGTTGCATTTATCATCAGCCAGGTACGAGCTTTGTTTTCACCGAACAGTGATGTGGTATAAATCAAAACCCACTCGACCAAATACCCAGTTGCCCTGATCAGTCAGGTATTATGTATACGCACACACACACACACACACACACACATGCAAACGCAAGCACAACCACACAAATTCCATTGGGTAACTTGGTGTCAAAGAAATTTATTTGCTCATTCTTGCCACATTTTGCTTGCTGTTGTTGTTATTGTTAACGTTGTTCCGGAACCAGTTCATAGCATATGCACCAGCGAAGTGGTTATTTACCTGTCCAGTGCACAACGGTTCTCGATCAAACTATGCCGATTCGCAAGTCGACGGATCAGTTTTCATTTGGACGTTTACGACGTTTGAGAAGATTATGCAAAACTGCGTAACACATAAGACAAATATGAAAGTGATTCATGCGATCGTTTCACATTTCCAATTTTGTAACTCATACCTTTGTTTTTAACATTAGGAACGAAGCCAGAAGTCGTTGGTCAATTGAAGTTGAAAATAATAGCCATTCGACAGTGATGTATTGGTCTACTCAAATTACTGGCATCTCAGATGCATGTTGTATTCTTTTCAGCGTTCCAAAATAAATCAGCTGAGCAGTGAAAGAACCACAGGAGAGTTTCAATCACTAGATGTTATTAGTCGACTGAAATCTTCCTCATTCATTGTGGTCAGTATATTTAACGTTCTAAGTTGACTACCGTCCGGACCGTTTTGATCTACCTGGCACTCTGGATGCACCAGACTCGAATTTCGTTTTCATTAGGGCGAAACCGGTGCGGTATATCCATCGCGACTCGGGGTTCGAATTCGAGAATTACCAATGGACGATCAGTCCGTTGACACTGAGCTAACAGCCAGAATAACCAAGGTAATTTTGTTCAGATATTGTTGTTATTATAAACTGGCAATATCAGACAAGTTCGAATGAAGATATGGTGAATGTCCCGAAAACTCCACTCGAATATCTTTCATAAAATCAGATTTTGTTGGCTAGGTGAGCAAATGTGGCCATAGGAACACCAATTGTGCACACTACTAACAAGTAGTTTGTCTAGTGTTTACAAGATATTGAAATTCAACTGGTATGTTTAGGATATTTTCACGCAAAGCTAATCCACACCGAGTGGAGTAAGCTTCTGTAAACTGAACTCAATTCCGGTATGCAACACATTTATATACGTGTGCTCGTGCTTGGCCAAAACCTTGTTTCTGGACGAGATGTAAACCGTTTTTGAACTAACAAAGGAAGAAGAGATTAAAAAGGAGGAGAAAGCCTCACATCTGAGTTCTTTCTGCAACCATTTTTTTACATCTAGATGTTAACCACCTACCCAGAACACGTTCAGTTGACTGGCTACGATTCTGATTTGCTCATTTAAAAGTCAGCCATTTTACACCAGTTACAACCGGTAAAAATGTTCGAGAACAAAATTACCAATCTTTTAAGCCTGTCATACTCCAGGTGTGCGTCATCAAACCCGTCAGAGAGTGTGGATGAGCAAATTACGAATTCCTTGCCTAATTTGATATTTACCATGATACGTTCTTGGTCAAATATATAATACATTGATTGCTAATCGAGGTTCGATCGATTCACGTGTAAACGGCTCAGATAGACTCATTCGTGAAAACTGGTCTTGATCAGCCAATCGGGTACCCGGTTCGCCAACCACATTTACCAACATACGGTAACAAATCACGAACAAGACGGCTTGCCGTATTATTTCAGAATAACTTCAATATCATTCAGAGGTGCTATTCGGGTGGCTTGCGTAAACCGGAAACCTGGAGGCAAACTGTGGGAATTTGAGCACTCTGGCAATCCCGTGTACTGAGGTCCCGTTTCAGTACCCTATATCCTGCTTGCAGCTCTACTCTGTGTTGTCTGGGAGATATAGAGATACGGCTTTATTCCGTTCAGAATACTCTTGACCTGACTCCAAACAGTGTTTACATAATTCTCAAACAATACCACGAGTAAGGGACATGACAACCAGTAACGGCCTCATTGTGTGCAATATTTTTACCGCATTTCAGTTCAGCTTCGTTCCCGGTTCTGGCGGGATCAACTTTGCTCGGTGCGTTGTCCAAATAGTTCGAAATAAGCATTATAAGATGAGTGAGATGAGAAAGAATTTAAGTGGACAATTGTCCACAAGAATTGACTTGCAGATCGCCTCATTGGTTGATGATCGAGTCAACTGGAATTAATGAAACACGAGTGTTAACAAACACTGGCCGTTCGGGTAAGTGAAATTGATTTGAATCAGCCCAAAATCATTGCTGGTAGGACGAACAAATTGATAAACAGAACATATGGTAACATCTAATTCCAAACTGTCACAACCGGCCGGTTTCAAATGAGAAGTGGTATAATGTCTTAGCATAAACGAAAACATGCGAAAAAACCAATTTGAATTGGTGCTTATTTCATGCTATCAGTTTCCGTGTGGGTAAGGTCGTGGCGTTTGGACGTGACGGTCGCGGATTCGAGTCCGTCCAGCGCCGATCGACTTCCTCACTTGGCGACCCTCTGTTGGCCGCGGCCCAATTCTTGAAGAATGAGGTACATTTGATCTATGAAGGAGGTAAAAGAAACACACAACTATCTTGAACCTGGAATCCAGGAAAACGCTGAAGACCAGTTCCCTAAAAAATCGATCAAGTCGACGATTGGTCAAGAAATATTTCGCTCCCTGTTGATGGTATTGCAGAATTTCCCTTAACGGTCTAAATCACTGAAATTTCCTGTCAATCAGGGAAAATAAAAGCACTGTTTATTCCCCACAAAGTCGCTGGTCATCTCGAGCACACTTCCAACCACAGATACGTGTGTGTCGCAAATCGGCCACATAGCTGTAGAAAGTGGTTCAGGATATAAGTAGCACTCTTCCAATGAACATGAGAAAAGACAAAGTGGAACAACTTGCCAACACCAAAAGTATTGGCACGCGTGGATTTTGCGTGCTTTTCACACAAACAGACACTTTATCGAAATCCCAAACCCCGTGACGATTGTGCCATTATGTCCAACGTGTCCGGGACCCGGTTGAGCCTGAGAAATTTGGAATGATGTGAAATTTGGTTAGATCACATATAGTGATTTCCATTGCTGATATTCGATCAGTCAAACAATCGAGGCTAAACTGTATTCGCGATGTCAAAATACTAGGAACCCATGGACGTGGCGAAAACAGTGAGATGAATTGAACTGAACAGTTTCCAAATTCAGAAGACTGGCATAATTCCAGGCATTGGATCCATGCAATGTCTATCTACTTGACCACTGAGGTACACGGTTAAAAATCCTTTCACCCGTTGACATTTGGTCAGACGTCATGTATTGTCTTCATGTCAACCGAAAAATACTGCAATATACAAAACAGAGATTTCCTGAACAACATTTTGTGGTGAAGCAGCATGGGCTGTATTCATCATACCATTATTTGGCATTTGCTCCCATTTGTGACCTTTATTGTCCTTCTGTGATAAACAAGAAATTGGCGGAGATTTCCCAACCTTTACAAATCAGGGTATTTGGTATTTGTAGTACAAAAGTTCTCGTCAGTGTTCGAACGTCCCTAGTCTATTTCGTCGACAATTCACAAACAGAACGACTTGATGTACACTCAAATATTTTCTTTTTTATCTTCCCTTATCCAGAACTGTAACCTCATACTTGTAAATTTTGTTTTGTATATACGGTCGCAAAGCAATACGGTTGCTCGTTGGCATCCCTTGGGAAAAGTTGGTTCTGCTGTACTCCTTCTCACGCAGTTAGTCATACATAAACACCCATTCCTGAACCTGCTGGTCGAATTAATAGCGTGCCAACCAAAGTAGACAGCCCAGCATAAATTTCTTCTCACCATCGGCCACAATTTGGTTTCGCTAATAGATTCGTGTCACGTGGTCTTCATCTTACCAGCAAGGTGCTTGCCCGACTGTTTTTCTCTTGAACTTGTTTATCGTAAAAAAAAGGGAAGGTGTCATGGAACACTTAATCCGTTGCCCAAAAGTTTCATCCGATAATGAAGAAAGTGGTACATTTGCGTTCATTAGAATGATTCTTGACGTGTCGTCCAGAATGAATCAGGAAGTTGTGCACAACGGTTGTCGAGCAGTTCAGCTCTGTTGCAATATGTCTGTTATTGTCTGTTATTGTGAGTGGTCAAATGAGATGTGTCAGAGAATGAGAACTAAAGATAAGATGAAGCAAGTCAAAAGAACAAAAGAAACGATGTGTAGATCTTTCGGAGTCTTCCGCATCCGATGACTTTGGACGCTTTGCTTCCCTGATAGCAGATATGGCCACTTTTACCATTATGTTTCACTATATCATTGCTGTTTCTTCGTTCATTTATAACAGACGTTGATTTGTAACATTTTGACCGAGCCATCTGATTCGTGTATGAGGTCGCATAAACAACTGTTTGGACACCATTGGTCAATATCTCCTTGCTCGTTCTTTTTAACAATACAGTGATGACATCTCTGGAACTTTTGACACTCCTGGGCTGGCCTCAAAAATATTTTGTAATCATTTCGGTGGGGGTATGTGTGGCTTATTTCAATGTCCAAATTTTCCTCCATTTGAAGTCAATGCGTTCCCAACCCATAAGAGTGACTTTTTCATCGTTTATTAGCCTTCCATCACAGCTTAATAACCCCGTGCTACTGTTTAATAGTCTCTAGACTTTGATCAAATGTCTAGGGCTATTTCTAACAACCATTGCTTGGATTGTAATATGTTGATGCGAGCTCGTTAAAACCGTTCTAACTGACGAAATATATTCTAGCCTATCGAGCCACGTGACTGGTTTACATGTAACCCACAGATAATGTAAGCGTTGATCAAAATCCCTGTGACGATTCGGTCCCAGGACGGATCTGCAAAACAATACACGGGGACAATTAAATAATGCTCAGGCACTGACAAACTATGGGAAACCATGATCCAAGCAATCTCGTTTTGCGATTTCTCTATAAATTATTGAACATGGCTCCGGCAAAAGCATTGTCTTTTCCCGGAAAATTCACTTGAAACCTCATCATCAGGTGGGGTGACTTTGTCAATTAACTTCAGTCTTTGCAGACTCCTTAACCTCCTTGATGACCTTGAACACGTTGCGTATTGGTGTGTCCGAGCTCATTGATCAAAACTCCTCGAAAACCATCAGCTTGTGCTACTACAAGAGCACGAATTCACAAAGTCATCGAGAACTCATCCCACTGTCAGGCAAACTCCCATTTGACGAACTTCAAACGACTGCATCCCACTTCGTGAAACGTTGTACATTCATGGGATACCATCGTATTCCTTCATATTCATTAGCCTCATATATCTAACGATAAAAAAGATTCTGTTTACTAATTCGGAATAGATTTGACTAACAAATTTATTTGCACAAAGCATGTTGAATTTTATGTCATTCAATGCGTACAAACACTGGGATTTCTTCTTTCTCCTGGTATGAAATAGAAGAATTTTGTTCTCAAATTTAAGCCCCTTAAACTGTTTGGATGTAGGAGTGGTACTGATAAAGACGCACTCGCTGGATGAGTCGTTTGAACAAAAAATTTCTACGCTTGTGACGTATTTTCGGACCGTGTGGTATCCAACGCTATTCACCGATTTCCACATGCATGACTTAAAGCGTTTTCTCGTTCGTCAATTCGCTCTACATTTAGGCTCCTCCTTTCTCGTTCTCTAATCTTACTGCTTACCTTGTTCGTTTATTTGTAAACCGAGGACTTCCTCAGTAGAGGCTACGCACTGCCTTCTAGTGGTTGAAGTGTTCCGACATAAGTGTCAGGGCGAACGCGAACACCCGGTGCCCCCTTACGAGTAGACTGATCACTGATAATCGGCCAAGGGTAGTTCGTTATAACCTGTTTACAAACCACCTACAGGCGTACAGCAATGCGCTCACCGTCGACCGTGGTGAAAGGGTGTACAGGACATCTGGTTTGTCTATCTCCACCCCGTGAACGTACGATATGAGCGATTAGTCAGCGGTCCCCATAGGGTTAATTGACTCTCAGATAGTCTTACTGCCTTGTGGGCCAGACCATTTGGTCCAAGCCTCGAGGTAGGATCCCTTAAGTCAACCAGGTAGTGTCAAGCCCCAGGGACTCATGGATCATCGATGGAGAGCCATATATATCGAGATTGGGAACAAAAGAACCAGCTTGTGCGCTGTGGACTCTACATGTTTTCTCTTCATTCGCCTTTTGCGCTCGGCCTTCGCCACGAGTTCGAAGGCATATCATCTGTAAATATCAGGACCAAATGATGTAAGGAGTGCATCAAAATATCGATGCGTCATGTATTGGTTTTTAATCGTGAATGATATAATGTTAATAACACAGCGTTGTTGGTAGATGTGATGCGCCAAATTTTCGATTACCGTGGGTAGTCTTTCTCAAGGCAAGTCTTACAATCAAATGACTGCGGGAACGTTGACATGCCAACAGATGCCAAGTTGTCTGTGTGTTTGTGTGTGTACTTTGAACTGTGGGTCGGGTGAGAGAATAGTTGTCCTTCACGTCATGCGTCCCCGTGGTGGTGGGGTCAACTAGCGTGGTGACTTTGTTTCACAAGGATGTTAGGGCTGTCCATATCTCCGAAATCTCTGCTCCGTCGTTCCGAGTGATGCATGTGGGGTGGGTGTTTATCGCCAGAGCCTCGGCAACTTTACGTTATGCACCTCTGCTATGGCATGCAGAGCAATGGCTGAATAGCGCTCAAGTTTTGATAAGGTCGCCTTGTCCGAAGGTCTGCACTTTTCTTTCCTTCTGTGTTCTGTTATCCGTGTCATCAGTTGTCTGCTGGTTTGTCCAATGTATTCTGCTGGGCATCCCTTGCAAATGATTTTGTAGATGCAATTGTCTTGGTCTTACAAACCGACTTGATCTTTAACTTTTGATAAGTGGCGCTTTAACGTATTATCCATCCGGAAGAAAGTGTGAATATTAAAGTCACTGAGGACCTTTCTTATTGCTTCCAAAGTACCCGATCTGTACGGAATTCCGACCGAGGCTGTTTTCTTTTTCTTTTCTTTCTTTGTCTTGGTTGCTGACATGCAGCTTTTCCGTTGTTCTCTTATGAAACTTGGCGGAAAGTGATTGTCATGCAAGATGTCGTCTAGACGTTTTAGTTCTTCTTTACGGTCGGTATCACCAGTGCTCAATGTTTTCCCCAGTCTGCTCACAGTTGATGAGGCTAACAGCTTGGCACTCGAATTTTTCAGGAAACGAATACTTGCAAGTTGATTCAAAATTTGTTTATTCGCATTGACGAGGCAAATCAATTAAACTCAATTAGTCCTGTTTTTCCATAGACATTTTCAAGTGCTCAGAGGTTCGTTTGATCGAGTTTGTTTATCTTAATAACAGTTATTAATGACAAATTCACGACAGATATTGGTTCGTTGCAAACTATTCTAATGGTGCCAGACAAGCAAATGTGTACATGCACGGAGATAAATAAATACTATTTCATTTACTGCTTCCAGTCAGGCCATGTCAAACTCTAGGACAGCAGCTTTCAACCAGCTGACATGTTTAGTTTCCGGACAGGTAGGTTTCAGTGAGAATCCTTTCAAGGTGGGATGTCAGTTGTTACGTCAGGTGAGTGGTGCAGCCTAGGGCTCGCGGAAAGTTCGGGATGCTGGTTAGGTTCACTGTCAGTGAAGGATTCTAATGTCGGCAGTACATAATTTTACCTCCCAACTCAACACCCGATCTCAAGTACCAAACTCTGGACATGCAGGAAACCAAAGGAGGCAAGCACGGTAAATGATTTACGGGGAACAATTTAGTCACAGACCAAGTTGATCCGAAGGACGTAAGATTAGTGTGTAAGCAAAGACGGAGACAGCGAAATACGGAAATCAGAGGTATTAAACAAAAGATGCACGTGATGGCATGCACCAGAGACTTTCCGGACCTGCCCGAGAAGTGGTTCAATGTCTACTGTTGAATATCGCTTATGGGACCAGTAGTGCATGCTTTGACATGTAAACCCACTCGGATACGGTTTGCGATTTCTGAATCTGGAAACCTTTTTGAACCTCGATGAGGTAGGTGCGAACAATAGAAGATTTTACGAAATCTTTCTGATTCGTACCGTTTACGACATAAGCATGGACACAACGGTCACAAAGAAGTACATGCATTGAACAGATGTGTAACGACCAAATTAGGCCAATAGTGGTCCGGGAGAAGTCGATTGGCGGTTCGCAATCCGATTCCCCGAAATGATGCAAGTTACACGTTCTGGATAATACTTCGAAACCTCAAAGCCACTGCGACACCTAACAGAAGACAAGATTGTTTCGCAAACTATACGGTACTATTCGTGAGTTAAAAATTATGTATACACTAATCATATATTTGACAGTGAGCCTCGGTCACCATCTAGCCGAAAAGTACTCAAAACTAGGATAAAAAAATTGTTTAAAGTGAACTTGAGGTGATAAGTAATGAGCAAAACGTACCTGTCCTCTGAATTAGGCAAATGCGCGAGCTTCTGCATGCTTTATCAGGTCCAACTAATTGTTTAACTATATTGAATAGTTAACTACAACTTTGGACCTGCCGTCACTGATTTTATCCCCGTAATTCAATTTTTACCAACTGTATTTAATTTGTCACGAACTAAATCAAACGGACCTCTAAGCACTCGAACATGTTTATAAAAAAAGGACTAATTGAGTTTAATTGATTTGTCTCGTCAATGCGAATAAACAATTTTTGAATCAACTTGAAAGCATTCGTTTCCTGAAAAATTCGAGTGCCAAACTGCTAGCCTCATCAACTGTGAGCGGACTGGGAAAAATATTGAAGAAACACGAGTATTTGAGACGAGAAAAGCTGTGTCACATGGAGGTTTTCGAAGCTATTTGTGCCAAGTCATATTCGAATTCTCACCACTCAAATCAAGTCAAACAGTACTGTGTGCACTCGGATGTGGACATATTTTCAGCTGAGATCAAATAAACCGTTTGGCATATGCTTGTTTATTTAATTCATTTATAGCACAAATCGGTATACAAATGATGTGCCTTCGAAATCGTGACGAAGGACGAGCGCAAAAGGCGAATGAAGAATAAACATCATGTTGAGTCCACAACACACTCGCGAGTTTGTCTGTTCGCAGTCTCCGCATATATGGCTCTCTACCGGTGATCTATGAGTCCTCTGCTGACTTGATACAGTGTGTTAACTCCTGTGTAAAATGGTTTGATATTCAGCCTACTTTATGGAAATTTGGTCTTGTAATCAGTTGCACTGTAGCAGCACGGTGTATTTTATTTCATTTTACTTCCACCTACCGGTTCGCATTGACAGGCTTTTGAAAATCCATTTTGTTCCCTTTCGTTCCGTTTAAGTCGAATTTCGGCTGCTATGCTCATACGATTGCTCGTTAGGTCTGTGAACTCATGATAAACGTGGTGGCTTCTGTCCGACTAAAGGACAGATATTCCTATTTCTACACTTTTCCGTCATGCCTTTGTTTTGCTCGGAATTCAGATTGATATTCTAACAATGTTTAACCGGATAGTGATCGAGGCTCAAGGTCACTGGTACTACCATACCATACTCATATTTTTGCTGTTGAATAATACGTTAAACTTCCCCGTGGATTCAATATTTTTCCGAGAATATGACTCGGTTCAAGATGTCGGCAGAATGACCAGATTCTGTCATTCGATCGATTGGGTGTGGAATAACAGTAGGTTTGGTTCCAATTAAGAGTGTCATGGTCGTCAACCCTAGGGTTTCCGTTCAATCTTCTTCATTCTAGCTCAACCTCCTCCCTCGTCCTTGTTTAAACAGGGAAAAAACAACCAAATGGTCCCTGACAACTCACAGTCATAGGGTTTACAAAGTTCTGCTCGGGTCATAGCAGATTGGCTAAATAATTTTAACAGTCCGAACAAATTCACTTTGTCTCGTAACTAAAACGAAGGGCCTGTTCCAAAATTTCTCTTCACTTTCTAGTCAGTCGGTTTCTTGCACTATGTGTCATACACTTGATACCAAAGATGTTTGTTAGTCGGTTCTGTTTCTCGAACATGACGGTGGTACAACTTGCCTTAAGAAACACAGTGGCCTTGAATTTATGACATAAGTTTGTAGCCTGACTGTTCAAGAATTTGCTCAAATTGAGCGTTATGCTGGTCATATGTTAATTTTTGGAACCTACTATGTCGACCAATTAATAGCTATATTGTGCTCTAGCGCCCATTATGACCTGTGGATTAGAGCACCGGGCTCAAAGCGCAGTCTCCACTTATCCATTCGCGTGAACCAATGAAATGAAATGTGCTCGAACATTTTAATTGGTTAGTGAACATCCAACACAGTCAGTGAATTTAAAAAAACATCTGTGCGTGCGCGCGTCTGCATGCTTGTTTGTTTGTGTGTGTGCGTGTGTGCGTGTGTGTAGTACATGTATCAGCGTTACCATAAGATCGAATAATCTCCAAAGGTCTGTGGGTGATTGAAAGAAAGAAAAAAATCACGTGAGACAAAACCTCAGATCGGTCATCATTGTCGATAACGACACTGGAAGCTTACATATGTCGTCACGTGCACACACAAAACGTACACAACGAGGATATCAAATCAATCAAAAGTTTGTGACCCATTCTCATTGATCGTAGAGATCAGAGAACAAAGCGACGCATATTTCACAACGCATATGACTGCTTCTGTATATATGTACCTCTGTTTGTCTGAACCGAAGTGTTCATGACATAGAGCGATAAAAATCCAACGAGAATGAAAAACAGATTGGATATTTTACTAAATAGCATTAAGGATCCAATTAGTAAGTACATATCATATATATTTTGCTACCATTCCAAAGGAACAAAATTTCAGGTGTGTGATTTGTGATTTTTCAATACAACTAGATAGGTTTGCGGAAGGTGCGAAGAAAATTTGCACGCGAACGAATTAGTAGTGCCGTAACTATGACAATTTGTTTGTTGCCAGGACGACTGGAACGGAAAGGAATGGGAGTTGGAAGGCCGACAATGGTTAAGGCAAGATGGGAACCAAAAAACAGCGAAAAAGGCAATTCAACGAAAAAACCTTGTTCAGTCAGAAACGCGCGAGTGCACACACACACACATACAAACACACACATGCACAGACTAACATTCCACTTTACGGATAAAAGCGCACATGAGAGTAAAGGCCACCGAATCGGATACACACAGGCGTCTGATACTCGTGCATGGGCAAGTAAATTTCGGTTTGGCCAGGGTAGGGCAGGGATATAACAATGAGTTCGACTGACGAGTTGTTACTTGGCTTCCGTTTGTCGGGAGATAACCGGTCCAAAGAACATACGATACGGACTTTGTGGATCCTCGCTCAGGAAATATTCGTTCCAAGCAGTCAGAAACTCATCGCTACTGATTTTCCCGTCCTTGTTCGTATCAATAATCTACTCGGTCGGCGAGAGAATAGGGACGAGAGAGAGAGAGAAGGAAAGAGAGAGTGTGTGTGTGTGAGGATTTGATAATGATTTTATGGTGAGTAGCTTTTGATCTACGTCTCATATGCCACGGTACTCGGGATATAGTTTCGACAAATTAGCGCAGTCGAGTTCCGGGACCTGGCTATGTCATACTTTTCGTGGAGTTCGATGGTTGCATTTTAGACCCTTCGGTTGGTAGAACTTTGACCGATTTGGAATTGGGAAAATTGTGACCAGGTCCTAAATGTGATATGGTGCTGCAATACTGAAGCGCTGATCGCTTCTCATAAAATGTCTCAAGTAGCTTGGCGCACCATGCTTTTAGGGCTATCACTCTTCGATTATATCTTATTCGTTTGTTTTTATCTTTCATTCCTCGTATTGGTAAAATCACAAAGAACATCATTTCCCAAAGCTAGTCTCGGCCAACATGGAGGCTACCAATTGGGGAAATCGATCGGCAAGAGAAGGAATCGAACCCGCGACCGTCAGTATGACACATCTTGATGCTCACGGTCTGCCCACCAGGAAGGGGGACGCGGTCAGCACAGGGCCACTAACTGAGGAAGTTGATTGGTGGTAGGAAGATTCGAACCCGCCACTTTGATGTCCAAATCCCACAACCCTATCTGCATGACCACCGTCGCGAGGTACGGACCTACGATAGTAAGTTGCGATGATATTCCTAACTTCTAACTCTATGCTATTTATGTGAAATATACAGAAGGAGAAAAAGACTTCGAGTCAACAATCTATTTCGGCTCACCTTGAACATCCCCTCGGCTTCATCTCGACCCACATGCCATGCTTCTTGTAGATTACGATAGGCCGCCTGGGTGATGAAACCGCTATTGTCCACCTCGAGTGCTTTGAAAAAAGTCCAACCAAACTGATCGATCTCGTGACGATAATCCCCATTGATCATGTCGCGCAAATTGTGAATGAATTCGATTTCGCGAATCTCTTCCAAACACTCACCTAATTTGGTTGTCATGTGTAAAAGAAAGTCATACACACAGAGCGAGAGAATAAAACAGACAGTGAATAGGAGGAATGAGTAATTCCGATCGAATTTTTGCGTATAAAAAGGTTCTGTTGACAAATAAAGATTCGACTAATGTCAAGGGTGTTTGAATAGTTTTTGTAATGTGTAGTAGTTGCCTGCTGAGCCGAAACCAAAGCGATCAACTTCAGAAGAAATTCACTTGAAATGTTCATTTTCTTGCTGAGACAAAACGAAATTGGCAGTCTAATTAATGATGAACGATATAGGTTAGAAATACAAATGATTAGCGGGTCGTTAGGCATACCAAAGGCTAAAATTATATCCTCGATTCGTGTATGCTAGTTTCATTCTGGGTTGTCACTGCAAATGGATTTGAGACACCTGCTTCTAGCCTAGCATGCAGATCAACAGCGAAGAGGAGGAACCATAGAGAATTTCAATTTTGTCATCCGGAGTGGTTTTGTTTTTTCACTTCCCTCATTTTCGTTAATTTATCATGATTTCTTTAGTTTGAGATCATATTCTCATCATCCTCTAACTGATCAATGATCTTTCCGGCTGATTCCGCTAGATATCGTCGACTGGTCGCACGTAGTTATCGACTGACACATTCTGTAAGATCATCGAACTCGAAAGGTTTACCAGATGTTCTGTAGAATGAAATCAAATTGCATGAACAGACTACTCGTGTTTTATTCCAATATGGAGAGAAAGTTAGTCAAATATTTGGGCCATGAGCCAGATCCGTGTAACCGTCGGTGTAACTTGTAGATAATCTAATTGGAAACACTTTTATGTGATTGAAAAAGGAACGAACTTTTGCTGACAAATGCAACAGTTAACAGCACTAATGATCAGAGTTGATGATAAAATATAAATACCACGGTTAACGTGGTGATGCTTCGAAGACAAATTGATTCGTTTTGAAAGAAAGCAACCTCATTGAAACAGACTGAGGAGTTTGTGTTATTTCGAGTGAAACAAGCCCGTGGCGTTAATCGAGTTGAATGATTCAAACAGTTATTTTCTGCCCTATAAATAGACATTCTCGGTGTGCTTGCAGTTCCAATGAATTTGAAGCCTAATTCGGGAAGATATCAAAGGTAAGCAACACCGGAGTTGTTTTTGATCCATAGCTGGATATCACAGTGCATTCTATTGCACCGTACTCTATTACATTATACCGTATTGTATTGTATTGTAATGTACTGATTCTTATATCACGACCAAAACCCATAATAATAAACAAAAACATTTGCACTTGTCAGCTCCTTAAAAGGAATAAAAACTCGTCAAATGAATAACCGAAATGCTTATCATAGACTGCATATGAGATCGGCAGGATGTGTGGTAAATAAAGGACAATGAAGTTCCCCACAATGTTGAGTCCAGGCCGTTTTGAGAAAAAAAGCCAGTGGTGTGGAAATTTGAGAATGCATCCTGATCACCTGAGTTCCCAACCGGCAAAATCCGTAATGTTTAAAATTCATTAAAATCTTGTGTTCATACTTTGTATGGACTTGAATTTAACCGAGGATAAGTCCCTTTGCATTCGGTAATCTGATTTGTCATTCTCTCACGGCTTACATAAGGGTTCAACTCCGTAATATGGTTCAGCGTTGTTTACACACAGAAGCGATCCCTGAATTTTGGCTTTGTCATCGATCACTAGCCTCAAAATGAAACTTTCATGTTGCCTACCTCACCGTTCTATTCACATTCTGAGTTGGAAGTTGTGCGTTCACAATGCACGATGAAATGCTTTCAGAAACAAAGCAACACTTATCGACTGGAAAGTGTCACATCAACGGTTGGCCGAGTTACTCACGAATCGGATAAAGCGAGAATTTGACTATAATTTCTGCGTTCATTGCACACTTTCCGGCTCACTCATCATTCACTCGGTTGTTATCAATTAGAAAGGGTAACTGCGCAAAGTTTTACGCACTAGAACAGACTTCTCCTCACTCTATATCAATTCTCTATTTCTCATTCTATCTTCCAATATTTTTAAATTACAAACTACGAACGCGCACGAAAATCAAGATGTGGACAGCCACTAATGAAATGTTACCGAGTGGACAGCCGTCCGCGACAATCACATCGGACTGTCCCAATATTGACTGTTTGACCAGTGCCAATAGCCTGCATGTAAATCGTGTTGAGGTCAGGAATCATCTTAGTGATCGAGATGTAACGACCGGCCCCATGAATAGTTTACGTCACAAATCATATTTCTTCCTGATCCTTAGTTTTTTCTCAGGGGAGATTTCGTGCTCATGCCCTCGTCATTACTGAGCACACAGAAGCTCTGTTCAGATGTCAAGGGAACTGCACCTCTCTGTGCACCTGTGTGCATGTGCGCACTGAACTCACGTGTGAATGGTCACACCGTGGGTCACGGAATCAATTGTGTACTTTTGGGCAATGATGATCAGAATAGATTCGAGCTGATCGTTCAACGGGATAAAACACACGGATGCTGAACTACTTGTTATTTGCTTACCGGCTCGGAAAAGGCTCACTACGGAAGATTTAATCAAGAAGACTAAATTTCCGCATCAAACAGTGAAAGAAACATTGAAAATTCGGCAAAACACAGGACCGCTATCGAAGGATTTTCAAGGATTTGTGTGTACTTGACTATCTGAGAGTCAATCTCAGCGAGCAGAGCCCCTTGAAAAGAAAAAAAACGCCATGGTTACAGTCGTGAACCAGCGAGTACTAACTTAGCCTTGAGGATAGATAACAAAATCCCGAACTACACGGTAAAGATTTGACATTTTGGTTTGATGTCTGGCAAACGAATAATGGTATTTGGGAATAAACATTCATCTCAATAGTAGGATAGTCGTGAGTGCTATTTTTATTATATATTATTTGTTTTTATTTAGTTATTTTATTCATACCCGACGACTCGTCCTCGGTCGTGGCATTCATTTCCAATCTGCTACCTAAGCTTTGCCGTTACACAGAGCATAGTCCACTGGCCCTTACGTACAAAAGTAACAGAATGGACCTTGCGAAGTGCTAGCAATTGTGGACAAGTAATTTGATGCTTCACTTAAATAACAGCCAGCGGCAAGGGTAGCAATCATCGATCATATCCAGACGCGATTTGATGACGTTTTCAGAGATTGTGACAATGATGCGGACAAGTTTCGTTGAGTCTCGGTAACCATTCTCAAGTTTTCACATATTTTTTTTCGTTTCCAGCTAAGCAACAAAATTCTTTTTTTTTATCATCGAGGGATGTGTGACCAGGTGGCAGCAGCCTTTTTAATTTGTAATCAGTTTATCACCGAATTTCTCGGTGGATCGCAGATAGTTTTTGGTGACACCAACGATGAACACAAAATAACCTGGCCCGAGAAGCCAGATGTTATATAGACTGGGAAGTCCACTTATGAAATATCCATTTAAAAGTCAACGGCACGAGCTGCCATCAGACCGGCGACCTTTTGCCTACCGGGAAGATGATCTACTCATGGGCTACTCTTGACAAAGCTATGTAACGCAAATTACGTGAACCAACATCTAGTTACTGTGATCACTAAATACACGGGTGCATTTGCCTCTATAAGGAATTCTTTTCGATCAATTCGTAAGTGTCACTCTTCTTTTTAGGAGAAATGACCACCTCCGTTAGATTCCAGTGTTATCCCAAATCATGGGTACTTTAGCAACCTGTCCCGTTATCACAACAGCGATCAATAAAGGGCATGCCCGATGTTTCGCACACTAGGAATTGACTACTCATCAGTAACCAAAATCTAAATACGATGCATACAAATGAATGGTTTGTTTGACGGTCTGGGCGAACCACCACGAGGTGTCCAATGGGCCGGTAATTAAACGTTCCCGGCGTAACCAACACATTTAAGAACCAAAAGGCTTCGAAACCTATGGACATAGGCTACAAGCCACGAAGAAAGTTTGAAACCATTAGAGATGAGTTGCGTCACAGGTGGAAATAAACGGATTATCGAAACTGAAGTTTCAGATCCAATAGTTCAGTCATTGTTGATTAACCCGTGTTTTTGTTCTAGATGATCACATTTATTCAAGATTCGACAGATTAATTCCGTGTTGCTGATTTTGGAAGAATTCATAGTTACGAGCTTACCTCCACTGGGAAGAAATTATGAGAGCGGCTACTTCATCACCTTTCAGAACCAACCTTAGCACTGTTTAACCGAGGCACTAGCAACGCGTGTGCACCAGATGGGCAGGTCAGCAGCTATCCGTTCAAACGAAAATCCCTTTTTTGTCAACAGTTTTCAGTGGGCCGAGTTACCACTATCCGCTATTTTATATACTGTGTGGAGGTTTGCTCCAATAAAAGCGTTCATCACCAAGCATCGGGGAATACATCTTGTTACCTTATATTCTCCCTCGGAGTTAATACTGCATTACGAAAGATTAGGAACCTTTTTCGAGGTTCCTGGTGCAAGCAGTTAGCGAACCGCAAACAAGCGTTTCCGACCGGAGTGAATCGTTTCATTGCAAGGCAGCACGAGTGACGTGATGGTCTTCCACGGTATTTAATGAGTTTTTTAAACAAAAATCAAAGTTTCGCGTCAAAGAAAATTAGTAAAACGATAGAACACTACTCACCATTCTTATCCACAGCCAAATATTTGACCCAGACTTGTAGCAAATGGCGCAAAACGGCGTCTGATTTTTTCCGATCCATATGGTTGCGCTGAATTAGAAATTGTCCAATATTGAGCAGATCGTGACATCTCAATTTCATACTCTCGCCCACATCGAATCGGCGAAACATGGTGCGCATTTTGCCTTCCCAAACTGGACCACAGTCCAAAGTCCCGTACTCTTCAGCCCTTTTGTACTCCAACAACGGACCCCATAATCGATTGATCTTGCTCTTCGGATCGTCCGTGGTGAAAAATTCGAACAACGTTTGACGGAATTGGTCGAGACCCCATTTGTTCCCGTCACATCGTAGTTTGAAAATGAGATCTATATCACGATCAACTGAGGCAAAATTGATCATCAGGGTGTGGAATTCTGGGCCGGTAATTTTTTTGTCATCATCTTGATCCATGGCCTCGAATAGCGGATCGCTGAAGAGTTCGTAAAACTTGTCCAAGAACGGGCCTCCTTGAAGAGCTTTTTGCATGTTCTCCACAAATGTGGCCTCATTCACCGTGGCACTAGTGGCCTGTTGTCGTTTCAGATGCGCACAGACCACGTTGTACCAAACGTAGACCAGAGTTTTGACAACCAGATCGTTTTTGTACGGCTCCATTTTTGGATAGACACTGAAAATTCCGCTGGCTACTGCCAGGAAATCGTCGACCATCAAGTAGCCATGACCCTGTGTATCCAAGCGCCGAAACATGGTACGTATTTTACGAACCCATACGGGACCGCCAACTCCACCGGTGGACATTTTCTTGGTTCAAGACTAATTGGACGGTCAAAATTCAGAATGCGGCAGATCGGAAGAGAATAAATGGAGTAGATGAAATGGTTCGGAAACCGACAGCCAAATTCTACACGAATGGAATGCAGGTGTGCAATAGAAAGAGTGGCAGTTAGAGCACCAATAGGCAACACGGTCTGTGTCTGTGCAACTTGGTATACGGAAGATGTTTTTTCTAATTTTATATAGGATCATTGGCCTTAGTTGCACACCAGACCCGGTCCTAGGAGCTTCACCCCGGGGCGGGGCGAGGCGAGGCGGCACGTAGCGGAATGGAACCTAGGAGGGTAGGCCCTGTGGCAAACAACCAAGACAGACAGAACAAACCGATTGGAAGATTATCCGACAAGGAGAGAGAGGGACCCGTCTGTGATTGGTCGTTGCCATGTGCCGGTCAAACAATTTCCCCATGGCTTAATGTACGAGGTACTGGTGCTGATCTTCAAAACGGCGTGAGTGTTTCTTCCTGCCGTTGTTGTCATCATCATAGGTTATCGTGTAGTTGCTGCGGTTGCTGGGGTTGCTGCTGATGCTGACGGTGGTGCGGGTGTTGGTGTGAGTGATTTTCCCGTTGTAATTGTAACGGGAAATTGAACTCTCGTGTTCCGTTTGACGATCATTTATGAATGACCTGATACCATTACCTTGACCCAATTACAGATGAAATTAGTTTGCGAGTGAGAGTGAGCCAAAGATAGACCATGAGAATTAGGACAGATGGATTTCTTCTTGTCATTTGCCCAATATGCCATGATTCGATGAGCGGAGTGTGCAACCGGGTTGCGTGAATCACTATCGCTCCATCTCGGCAGTCGTAACCGATAGATAAAATCCCTAACAAGTGCATTTAATAATCTGGAACACTGACCGTGGGAGATTTTCCTTCATTAGATGAGTCATCTTTGACAGAAATTCGGACATTGGTGGACAAATAGACAGGCGCGCAGCCTAATAGCCGGACAGATGAAATAATAAACAAGTAGACCGATAACTAGAGAGACAGACAGACAGTGGTAGATGGCAGTGCGCTATCCCTGGGCTCGTTACTACATTTGACTTACTAGGGCTTTATGTGACCTTATGGCACTCCATATTTCACGGTCATAGTTGGCGGTACTCTCTTCTCAATTCACTAATGCGAAAATCCAATGATTTATAAAAATGGAACAATAGACAAGCGAGTAACCTCGGCAAAAAATGATGGAATTGAGGAAATTTGTAAAAAAGAAGACCAGTACCACCGGATGCTGGCATTTCGAAGCACCTTTTGAAACTGCTTACAAAAAAACAAGTTCTGAATTACACCATATTCAGTTATCATTCGCAGGTTTAAGTCCCTTTGTATTGTCAATCAACTTCTAAATTGTCCGCTCGCATTTGGACACAACCGCCTTGCTGTACTGTCGCCTCATCTAAAAAAGGAAGCAAAAGTAAAGAGTCGAATGTTGTGGAACATTGATCGAGAACTCTCGTACCAGCAGTTTGAAATAATTTCTTGTTTGAGTCATGAAAATCTTTGAATGTCGACAAATGACACTACACAACGTCACACATAATTTCAAACATGTGCCAAAATTACCCGCGGATGTCTTGGCCGTGATATCATGGAGGAAAGAAAATTGCATGACATCGAATGTCACGTGCCTTGTTCGTCTTTACCTATTGTTACCGTGTCTCTCACGTTCGACCGGTTTCAGATCTAAAAATGTGTTGTGCAACATGACAGGCAAACATTCAATGGTCCCGAGATCCAGTCACAACAGCAGCAAAGCGTTAGCCAGTCTGTCGCAATTTCCACTTCGAACCCATTTATCCCTAGGCGTTGATACATCTCGAAAGACAGCGTAGGAACAAACAGTTCCAAGTTCCCAACAGAAGAAATGGCTGAATATAGTCTGAGCGATTATCGGCACGCAAGAGAGAGAGAGGGCATTTTGATTTGCATACATCTATCATTTGGCTAGGGTCATGATCGAGCATTAGCTGTTCCTTTACTTGTGCAAATTTATTTACTCGATTTCCAATAGGTAAGCTTTTCCCCCTAACCGGAGTTGACCTCATGTGGAACTGAACGAGAAGTACCGGATGACTAGGACGACAGTACACAATCGGTCAAGCCACGTGCCATCACGTGACACCCGATTTGAACTGAGCTAGCAGCTGCGGTTAGTCTACTCCAACCTAAATGCAGTAATCAAGTGAATAGTGCCAACCAATTTTTCGAATTTCATAAATTAGCCCTGGTGATCTTCGTTTGTTGTTGTTTGTGCGCAAAGCCTCAAAGTTTGGATGGATTGATTGGAATCAAACTACCTTACAGAATCATCAACGTGTCCAACCTAATCACTAACATTTCAGAACACGCCGCTCGAGGATGTCAACATTTCAGTCTGTCACGACAACGAACTAATTTGTACGCTCAGACAAGCACCCTTGAGAGAACCACTTTAGGGTTGATCACCAAGCCCGAGGGTAAGCGCACGAGCAAACACACACGTACAATTGCATAGACAAACTCATTTGTTTGTCCTTTTATTAGACATGACAACTAAGACCTTTATGAATCGTAAACCTCTGGGTTGAAATAATCAATACACATGAAGAAACCAGTGCCCAGCGAAATTGCTAGTTAGGATAACCAAGATAAATGCACAGCGGCATGCACCGCGACAAACGGCACTCGAATGTCTCGGTTCACAGGATGTTTGTCTGTGCGCGTTGAGTGAAGAAGCATTCCCAAGACCATAGTGCTGCCTCAGATAAAAATTGAAGTACCGGTGGCAAAATGACGTGGGAAACTTTCCATGCAATGCCAGCGTATTAATGTGCGCATGATACCAAGGTACCTTGGAGAAATTCCTGCGTGGTTTGCTGACAATAGCAATTCAAATAAGGGAAATATTGTATCCAAGTGGATTTGTGCATGTTTCTGCGTGTGCGAGTGTGTGTGCTGGCACAGTTTCACAAAAATCAAACTGAGTGAAGGGACTATGCAAAACGTCGACCTATCGGCTCGGTTATTATTTGGAAAATATCGATTTGTTTATGGGACGATTCATAGTGAACGGTGAACTTATACTATGCCCATGTGAATCACTCAAGTTTTGCCTGAATCCCATCGGAAACTATGTGGAAGATAAATCGTGAACTAGCGGCATTTCTTAACATTCATCCCGGATAGGTTTTCAGTGCGCATTAGTTCGTCATCGGTCTGACCGAATGAGTACTGCGGCGTTTTTCGATAGCGGTAAACGTCTATGGCATTGTCTTTTTGTTTTTTATTTGTATCCGGGGTACAGGCTCCGCACACTAAGTTATTTCATTTGTTTCTAATACGTTTTCCTCATTCTCGTAGGCAACATCGTACTTGGATAACAAAACAAGCCTCCCCCCCCCACACACACACACGCATACACACGCATACACAACTGGTTTCTTGGTTAGGACTGTACATCAGCGGGCCAGGACCTTTTATTTCCATGTTCGATCATCCCTGTACTTTGACAGTGTTTTTGCGCCAGAATTTCATCAAAAGCGTAAATTTTTTTCTGAGGTATGCCCTTGACGAACCGAAATGGAGGAGTAATCCAATCATCTTGAGGTGATCTGGCTTAGTGGAAGGCGGTCGATCAGTGTTAACGGGCAGGAACCGTGTCTTCCTTCACAGCTGTCGGGCACTGTTGACTACTTCTAGGACTAAACTGGAGTAATCACTTGATCTAACGGTCTGGTTCACCTAGGTAGCGTATTCATAACGCACACGCCTCCCGTACAGAGAGCCCTGGTTCAAACTCTGTGTGGGATCACTAAAATACACCATAAAGGGTCTTCAATGAGAGTGGAACTCAAGTCTGGCGTGTCCTGAGGGTAAGGCTGATCGGAGGACTTGAGGTTTTCGAGTTCAAAGTTTGCATAGCCTTGAAGCTTAGCGTATTACACTGGCCGGTTTGTAGAGGCTGAGAGAGAGGAAGGGTGAGCGAGCGAGTGAGTGAGTAAGTGATCAAACCTTTGCATTTGTACACACATTTCGAGCTAAATTCTGGTCCATCAACAGAACCGCGGCACCTATTTGGACGAGTGCAACTAAAAAACTGATGAACACTGTAGAATGGCCTTCACTAGAACTCCTGTCACATCCGGTAGCAACCAAACTCTCATTTCTAACCGAATTACAGTACCACTTTTTGGTCTGTCTTGCAGATATATGAAAGCTATTTGGAACTGTCATTCAGTTAGCTTACGGAAACCCCTCTCGACCTACCGTCGGTGGTCAAGCGGATTAGGTTGTGACGTTCCAACGTGGAGGTTGCGAGTTCGAAATCTCCCACCGCCGGTCAACCACCTCAGTTGGCAGACCTCTGTTGGCCGCGGCCCCCTTCCTGAAAAACAATGTACCCGATTGTTTCATTGATAGAAAAGAAGTAAAGTGATGAAAGCGTCACTTATCTCACTTGGGCAGATTTGCGCATGAGTATTTCAGGGTGTCTAATCGCTGTCACGTAAACTGTAGGCAAGCCCACGCTAGTCAGATCGCGCAAAAACGGCCGCATGCTTTCACACAGTTGGGAACAATTTTCACATCGGCTTGTTTCACAAATTATTTTTCAACATTCCTTTCAGATGGGTGATGACAAAACGAGACTCGTTTGCTTTGCTAATAAATTCGAAGGAAAAACACAGTAATGAAGTTCGACGTACAAACACTGAATTTCCTCAAATGAGTTTTGCAGATTCCATGAATCGATACGGCCAAATGACTATGAATTTACTGTAAAAAGCTCGATATAGTTCACTGTCCTGTCAAGAAAATAACTTCTTTTTATATTGATTAGACTTTCATTGTTAGATCGCGATTACTTCGAGTACGAATTGTGTTGAACTTTTGCCGGTAACAGATGTCAGCATCTTCCATATTACCTAGGTCTTCTGCGATGTGCAACGAAAAATGCACAATATATTCTATCCGGTTCAGTTTGTACAAAAATGACACTCCAATTTTTTTTACTGTCTCACGGCACCGTCTACTCAGAAAAAGCACAGGAATGAAAAAAAACAATGAAAGGTCACTTGCAGAAAAACAGCAGATTTGTTCCCACTCTAATGGTAGTACCGACCTCGGTGCTACTTTGGATGACACGTCAACACTACAGATGCTATAAATCCGTGAATAATAGCTAAAGAGACCATCCAGTAAGTCCGTCCTGAAAACTTACTGTTAAGTTCGATGAAGGAAGTACTGAGTGTTCCAGAACGCTCGGAACATGAAAATACCAGATTGAGTGAGGATATTCACTCTGGGAAGTAAGGATCAGAAACCCGGAATATGCAGAATTCATGCTACCAACGCGCACAAGTTCACAATATTGACACTTATTTGTGTATACAACAGGACTGTGTGTCCTTCTAACAATGGTGACGAAGTAATATTTCCAAGACAAAAAAACCTATTCATTTCACTGACGCTGCAATTTTTGAAGTTGAATTTGATGCTAAACATTGTTACACTTCATTTATTACTTCTCCTATGCTTATCAAATATATCTAATTTGTAACTTTTCACGTGATACACATATGGTTGTGCGGTCACGTGACTGTCTCTCGAACGTTGGACTTGGTGATTTGAGTTGTGCGTGATAAAAAGGGAGACAGAATGATGGATGCCGTACATTCGTTTTTATTCTTTAATCTTTTTACGATGAGCAAAATTTTCAGCCAGGGGATACGCATCATGGAAAAAACGACGGTTAACTAGTACACTGCGGAAAAACCGACGAACGGAAATATGGAATTTGCCCAACTGGTACCCTGTTGACGAAGAGAGGCAGAGACAAAAGGATTCTGTCCTCG
The DNA here is from genome assembly GCA_008360955.1 of Fasciolopsis buskii. Lineage (NCBI taxonomy): Eukaryota > Metazoa > Platyhelminthes > Trematoda > Plagiorchiida > Fasciolidae > Fasciolopsis > Fasciolopsis buskii. The sequence goes on from LUCM01007952.1 coordinate 27,977, forward strand.
AATGCGCTCTCTGTTTATGTCAACGCGGTTGGGTCACGTGAGGTAAACTGGCCAACACTAGAACTTATGGTTATTAGGCATTCCAAATGAATTATTTGGCATCTGGTTCCAAATGGAACGGACAGATCAAGAAGGT
>LUCM01007954.1:0-16809 GCA_008360955.1 Fasciolopsis buskii
AGTCGATGCAACGCCGACCTGGGCGAAATCCGGCTTGCTGTTCGCGGACGTCACTCTTGCGAACCGATGTCGAACGGCGCAGCATTATCGAAGCTAAGACCTTAGTAGCTATCAGAATTGAACTACCTCCATGACGGTTGTTGCATCCACTCTTCTTGAAGATGGATACAATCAGTGACTCATCCTACTATAACGAGATGCGCTCCTCGTTTAAATATCATGGAGCCAGTATATAAGCGGTTTCATTAGGACCTCTCCACTAAGTTTGACGAGAACGGAGCGAAGTTCCTCGGAGCTGGTCGCTTTTCTCTTCCTCCGTAGCCGAATATTCAACTCCACTTCCACTTCCGTTGTGGGCTCAATAGATACCTCCCAAGGATTCTCTGTTTTGCACCTAGCTAATTTGGTCCTTCAAGTGCTCAGCCCGATGGTCGAGTCTTCATTTCTGCCATCAATAAACTTTCTGTTTCTGTTTCACACAAGTTCACCAACCGAATTTAGCTACCCGCCGGTGTTGCCTGTAAGCCTAAACGGTCTTGAACTGTTTCCTTAATCAGCTTCTATTCTCATTTGTCGGCTACCTTAATCCATCGGTTTTTCCGGTTATTATTAAGGCTTGTCGTCAATTAATGCTGCAGGACATATCGCCTTCACTCCCTTACAATTAGGGGTCTGTCGTCTGTAGTTCATTATGCTCAGAGAATCTTGGGACATTCAGTGTCCTTGATGAACTTTGGATCTAGGGGCGCAGGCGAATCTTGTTACCAGGTGCGTCATCTGTTTGATTTAATTCCAGTGTTCATCTACGTTGGTGCTCGTCCGGATTCGTAGCACATGTAATGGTTTCTGCTCGTAACTTCTGCAAGCAGCCGAATCATACAGACGTTTTGCGGCTAATCGGGTTTGCAGTTTACGTCGATGGCCATGGAGCTGTGAGGGAAATCGCTTGAAAGCTACCACATGGTCCGATTCGACGTATATGGGTCAATGTGGCCTACAATTTTGAACGGAACCGCGCCAATTGTAGATTACTGCGGTTTCGAGGATCCGATTCAGATTGCCTGTCGAGTTGCTGTGCCACGCGAACTGCGTTAAAAATTCGTACTAGACAGGAATAAGCGATTCTCTGCACAACATTGGAGAGACACTGTTCTCCCATCATTGGAATACCATATCAGAAGGTATTTTCTAAGGTGTTGGATCCTGGTGCTGATTATGCGCAGCCGGCCATAATCATTGAAGTTGGTGAACCTGTCGCAGCTACTGTTCAGACTGAACTTTCCTAGAGTGTGGCATGCCGAGTCATCTTGTGTGTCTATTCCAACATTCAGCCAGATAAAAATATCCCATTTTGAGATTCACTGCGGTTTAAACATTGTTATCGAACTCGTCCTTACACTCCTGTCGGAATGCAACCATGGTAAAATTGATGGATTCGCTCTTGAAGCGCTCCACCGCAATTATTGATGATATAGACTGCCCAGGTAACAAAGCAGAATTGGGGCTACTCTTTGTTGATATGGATATTATGGACGCGGTGATAGGACAAATAATGGCTATATGGGTTGGGAACCTTGGTGTCACGGCTGTTGACACCGCCTTGTCTGTATTCGGATATACGATTATTATCCACTTCTTTATGACATTCTTGAAGCATGAGTGCAGTGAAAGGGACACATCCCGTAGCCACTAGGGCCTACTACACGTGGTGGGGGGGGGGGGCGGAGGGGTAGGAGCTTTGACTTGGAGTGGCATAGAACTACATAGGGTTGCACTAGATCGAGTGGGATAACAAATCGGACGGCAGCGAGTTACCATCTACCACCAAAGTAACCGGGAGATCTGTGATTCGAGACTCTGACCCTATCGGTGGCAGATGCTTTATTCACTTGACCACTTCCGAGCAAGCTGTGCAGCATGCGCATTATCATAGCCTGGCTTCGCATGTTCGAGAGAGTTCTGACGGGTCAGTGTTCTCTAATAAGTTCTTTCGGAGATGTCGAGGCCCAGTCCACAATCTTGGCACTTCAGCCGCTAGGGGTGCGCGGAGATGCCATGGCATAGATAACAAAGGGAGTAGAAATATAATGACGAAGTTTCATGGATGTCTGATCTTTCGTCTGGATACGATTTGCGTCCAGTAATGCCTTCAGTATCAAATAACTTGTCAGGTAAATAGAGGTATCTCGGGATGTTTTTCGCAGCGGGAAACCGGGTGATAATCGGAGACATTTTCTCAGCGGCACCTTGGCTTATAATAACACTACACTTGCAAAATAGTTCGCAGGCTGCCAGCTTCTGTGGAACCATTTATTTTTCTGTTTCTCATCGTTTCTTATCATATGCACGTCATTTCTTATCCCTACGGTTTTCTTTCTCGTCCTTTTTTTACGGTTCTCAACCTTGTGGGTCGTGTGTTAACTGCGTCGCACCGTTCGTCATCCTAGTTCCGTCTAAAATCTACTGTACAGGACTCATGTTTACCGGAGTGCAATAGGATTGAAATTCAAGAAGCCCTAAAGTGACTGATTGTTGAGTTTCATCTGAGGGAACGTCCACCAAAAAGCTAAAATTTTTGTTTCCACGGTATTTTACTCCTATGCGCAGAATATGACCAGTGTTCAACTGTGGGTTTCAGTTTCGGGCATGATTATTGGGAGCATAGACTGTATGTTTAATTTCTTTCATTGCTACCGAGTAGTAATATCAATGAACGCAAGTTCATGTGTAGATGGGGTGAGAAACATGTGGGTGAACAAGTGCACGACAGGTTGGGTAGGCACATGAGCCTTCGCATCCAAAACAAATCGTGCGTGGTCGTTACATGCGACGGAGTGCTATAGAGCGAACTGTGGCCAATCAGTGCTTGACCACCTGCGTTCCTGAATATACGGTGGCCGTATGAAAGCGCCGGTCAGTTAACGGTGGCGGTTGTACTTTGACTCGACTGTATAACCTGTGATGGAATACAAGGCAGATTAAAGTGATGAAAATCACCCAGGAAATCGTATTTGAAAAATAAGTTAATTTACTGAAAGTACCCCTTTCGTACCCCTTTTTTGGTAGGCACGCCGGGAAACGTCCCCCACAACAGCTATTATTTGTTGCCAGATAAGCGGACCTTTAGTAAAATCTTCATAAACCGCTATTCGTACGATCAACGTTCACTCACATTCATTGGGAAAGCAATGAAATACGAATTATATAATTGTATTTTTCATGTTCTTCGCAGATTGTAAAACACGTAAACAGTTTACTCATGGGGAACAGGCCGAGTTTTCTGCCGGTCGTGGATGTGCCGGTCAAATTTTCGCTTTTAATAGTTCTCATACCGCCGCTTTCCTTTCCAAAGTCAGTGTTCTTAAGCACTCACGAAGCCCTCGACTCGATCGATGGGTTTGCACTAAAGCATTGTTTGTTGAGGAGTAAAGCACTTGAAAGTATGTGAAAATCCTCAGAAAGATGTGCCAACACACCGCAGGTTGGATTATGACTTATAGCCAGCTTTCGCCACGACGACACAGCTCATCATCGAGACAAGACCTCGTGACCGTAAAGAATACTACGGACTGTGACATTATAAACCCTTAACTTAGGTGAAAGTTGGACGTCATGGCTGCGCTACCAGTGACCCACGTTCATAGAAACTGCTCTGGCTTTCGCAGCTCATGATATGATATCCAGAACTCATCCAGCAATCGTAACGGAACTCCCGAGATTCTTGAAACTAACTGTTCACCATAAAGGGTGAGTACAGGTAGGATGAAGGTCTGATCCGCTTATCCATGATCGATGCGAAACTTATCCTGTTTCTTGCGGGCTTGCTTCTCGCCCGTGTTGTGCCACCTGCGAAGAATGACGGATGGTGAAAACTTTTTTGCTATCGAGATTAAGCTAGTACTCATGTAGTTGACACATTCATTGCACGATCTATTATTAACAATGAAAACAACAATCGAATCGGAAAACCAGACCTTCGGGAACGAGAATTAAGGTTCTGTTACCAGTTCCATTCCTCCATCTTTAAATAAAGCTAGAGAAAAGCCGTCGGAAGTCAGCGCTTTGTGATGTTCTAAGGCTTGGAGTTTTTTGCTTATTTCTGCCTCCGAAGGTGGATATGTCGAAGCAGACCGGGGAATGTGTGCTGCAATGTCCACGGGGGAGGCTAGTGTCGGAGGTCAGCTGAGCTTTGCTTCAAGCTTATAAGACATCACTGATGATTATTTATAGGTGGGTCATCAGTTTCACAGAACGCCTCGCTCACATGCTTTCTCATCGGCGGTTCGGTTGCTTTTATGTAACTAGCTCTTGTAAGAAGAAAAGTCAACCTCTTGGATGTCTCTGATAACATTCGTCCATGCGCTCCGGTCTGCGCCACGGTCTGCAAAACCCAATCGTTGCGCCAGCTTCATACCACGAAAACCGGTTGGAAAACTAAGTGGTCTATGTCCATCCTAATAGTGCTACTTCGTCTTTTCAGCTAGCAAGGTGACAACAGTAGGCTCTTATCCATTTATTCCGTTTCTCATCGTCACTGTACATAGCCATACATAGCCATACCACTGTAGGTGACGTATTTGGAGAAAAGACAACAGCCGCTCGAGATTGATGCGGCGCTGATGCACGGTGGCGTTAAAAACGCGAGAATACAACTTAATTTTCAACGTGTACCGGGGGAGCCAGTGGTCGAAACTTTCCGGCCGTTTTGCATTGTCTACTGTTAGCGGTCATGGCAGGGGATTATTTCACTACGAGACGACAATGTTTTGCGAAGCAGTATATATGCTGTCCTGGTGTAATCTACAGGAAGCTGAACCTCGTTTCTTATCTGCTGGTTCAGTTGTGTACTGGGACCGGGTTACCTGAAGCGATGCATCCGTTACAAAGTTTCGCTATTGATATGAATAGCATCTGATGGGCCCTGCCAAATAATGGAAAAAATTGGTTTTAAAATGTCTACTTCTAGGCAAATGATTATGACTTCTTATACAAACAAATGTAGAACCGGCTGAAAAGGTAGGAAATCCTCTCTCAGAATAACACTGTGGCCAGGGAACTCGAGATCAGTGACCCGCCAATCGTGTTTATATACGCATATATATGTATATCACTAGCTTAAAATACAAGACTGGTGCTAACGCAACGACATATAAATTGAATTATACAGATAGCGGACATGGGGGTAAATGATAACGAACAAAGGAAAAGAAATTCTTCGAAAATTTCCGCTGAGCACATTGAGAAAACACAAGTTGGCGAACAAGCTCGTTTTCAGTGATTCTTACTATACATTTGGAAAAATTTTCCTTAAGTGGAATTGGATTAGTCAGATAAAAATATTGGTGGGGAAGCGATTTATAGTGTTACATGCATAACTTGAGTACACAAGAACGTGTTGCTAGCAGTTTTGTTGCCTTGGGTTTGCATTGGGATGGACGGTGGGCCAGGGAAGTCGAAGCGCAACCAAAAATTGTTTTTGAGATCAAAGTGGAGGATTGTGAAGACGGATCGGGACAGCCTCTGCAGTGCTCAAGAGGTAACATTTTGCCAATTTAGACTGTTGATCTCTGACCTTATACAGGGCCCGGTAAGCTTGCGTCGCATTTACGGTATGGTTAGTCTTTGCTAGATGTAAAGTGACTGCACTATTAAGTGAATTAATTGCTTCAGTGCCCAACCACGCGAGGTGGTGCTCACGGATGCGTTCAGTCAAGCGCCTCGTCTTGCGGCCCATGTACATTTTCCGACAGGAACATGTGAATGAATAGATGCAAAAGAAGACTGCAGATTCAGGAAATTCATCTTTCGTCTTTCAACTGTAATGACACTACGGGGCGGGATTTGATTAAGATTCGAAGCTTGGCTGCATAAAGTGTCTTATTGATAGAGCTAGTAAGTCTTTGTCGTGCTATCTTTGCCAGCTTGTCACCTTTGAATGGCAGAGGTATATATACTGGCTATCTCTCCACCTTCGCCCTCCAGAAACTTCCCTTTCTGTCTCCATTAATCGATAAGATACTGAGGTACTTGAAGCCGTTGACTACTTCTAACCGATCACCACAAAGGATGATTGCAGGCACAAACTTCTGCCATTCTTGAAAAAGTAACTTGCATTTTTGAAGGTGCACAGCACATACCGTACCTGGATGCCTCAATTGCCGAGCAATCCCACACGCGTTAAATTGCCTGTTGATTGTCACTCAGCAAGGCGATATCATCGGCATTCTCTAAATCGAAAACTTTCCTGGGCGAAATTCAAATTCACCGTCTGAAAGATCAGATAAAGCACTCTGTAGAACATCCGCTGTGACAAAATTGAAAAGAACTTGTGATATATGGCAGCCTTATCGTACGTACTCCATTAGAGACGACAAAGGAGGGTAAAAGATGACCATAATCACCAACCCGACCTGATGTGGGACAGTAAAACTCTTGGGGGACCAACACATACTGCTCAGATATTCCATTTCTCAACAAACAGTGCCGCAGTGCACATCTATCAAGAGAGTCAAGGGCTGCGCAAGTGTGAAAGAGCACGATGAACGTTGGTCCTTGGAAGGTAAAACAGTGTTCTAACACCTATCAGAGGGTGGAGATTTGGTCGACGTATCCGCGACCAGCTTATTCCGTGCGAACTTGCCCTTCACTTGTGTTGTACAACCTGCAAAGAATGATGGACGAAAGCAGCGTTGATGCTATTGGGATTAGGCTAATATCCTTATGGTTAGTGCAGTCACTGCACAAGCCCGTTTTGAAGAATTGAATAACAATCGACTCGCTCCACGAGAAGGGAACTTTCTGGAAGTACCAGACCCTCGAAAGGAAGACGTGAAGTTCTCTCACCAGTTCCATTCTTCCATCTTTAAATAGAGCTGAGGAAGCGCCATTGGAGCCCGGAGTTTTATGACGTACTAAGGCTGGGATTTCCTCGAGGATCTTTCCCTCATTTGGCGGGTCTGTTGTAGCAGGCCACTGAGGCGCTGACGCTGAAGGTCAACTAAATCGTGCCTGAAAGTGCTCCACCCAACGTACAAAACGGCACTGCAGATTGTGGAAAGGCGAGCCGTCAGCTTCACAGATTGTTTTGCTCACACCCAATGCTTTGGTTCCGGTAGCTCGGATGAGATGAAATAGGCTGCGGGAGTTTCCCATGGTGGCAGCATCTTCCATCTCCGAAGTACTTTAAGACCACCAGATCTCGCGACCCCTGTACAAGCTTGAGTTGAGTTCACGTCTCGTTACGAGCCGTGCTTCGTTGTACTCGTTACCAGCCGAGATGGACTGGCGTGAATCAAGAAGGTGCAGCGAGTCAGCAGAAAATCGGGGTGTCAAAAGGCGACGAGTCAGGCCACAACTAGCTAAGGCAGCAGCATGTAAGAAATTGATATATTGGGGTGAAAGCTGTCCTAGCTTCTCAGCCCTCCTTCAATTAGTCTAATTGTATTTACATGTGTTAGTCAAATAATCATGATTTTAAAACGCGTTTTATTGTGTCCTCGGCTGGTCACTTCGATCCATCTTCCTACAATTGGCTGTCCCGAGTTATAGCATGCGACAGGGTGGTCGTTCTGTGGCAGTGCATAAAATATGTCCCAACCACCTTTACCTACTGTAATTCAGTGCCTGTTCTAAATATTAGACCCTAGGGCCTAGTACATTATGGCTAACATGTGAGCTATTGAGAAAATTCTATCAGTGGTACATATACTTCGATGTGAAACATTGAAAGCCTCCACACATCTTCCCTTAACGAATATATTTTTGAGCCGCATGTCAGCACCGATCTCACTGTTGCCATGTGTACTCTACGGTTGATCGATAACCACATATCACGTCCTCGCCATCAATGCTTCAAGTCTATGGGTGCCAATCATGCCTTCGGTGTATGTGAATACATTTCAACCGACATGCGGCCGCCGGACGAGATAAAACTACCCAATTAACAGGATATGTCTGCTTTGCCCAGTTATTCGCTTACAGGAACAATGTTCGGGTCCGAGTCATTCCAGTCCTTCAACAGCGTTTTGCACTTTGTAAGTCCGTCTGTCAGAGCGACGACGTTTTACTTTGTACGGACTTTCAAATCCCACTGCACCAATTTCATGAAGACCGACAGTTGCAGCCCAATCTTGAGAAAGGGGGAGATGAAACTGGATCAAATGATTAGAAGCTCTCGGTTGAATAACAGAGCTGGAGCTTCGAGCTCGGTTTTCTTGATCACAACACACATCGGTGATGACAGTTTTCATCGTTCAAGATAAATAAGGCTGTCGTCGTATGCGCATTAGTATTCGCACTTTCAGTGATACTAGCTAAAGGGGGCCTCGAAGACGAGCAAGGATTCGGTGCGAGTTGGATGTCAGCTGAAGGAAGACGCGATATCGCAGGAGCAGAACTTCTTCCAGTGACACTACCACTTATACGGATGAATAATACGAGAATACTGGGTGAGAAGGTGAATAACATGAGACCTTAGGAAAACCAACAGTTGTGTACGGCGGAAGGTTATTTCCCTGGGGAGCTAAGGGGGCGAAACGTTCGTCGAAGAATCAAACTTATAGTTTTTTTGCGTTATAGCGTATTATATTACTCAGTTGCCCAATCCAGAGAAGTAACTTTTATTCGAGGATACACATTTACTCTCTGCCCTACCTCGTTGGAAACACTGGTTCTCATTGGATCAGCAAAGTCAGTTTTTGTACAACCAGGCGCAACCTGCCGGATAGCACAGTCGCTCTAGACGAGTCGGTGACCCGTTGTCCGGTTCATGCGCTTCTTCTGGAAAGCCTTGCCTGGTCGATGAAACATGACAAGATGCAATGGCTTTATTTGTTTGGAATGCTATCGTCTGCACGACACAATGTCACCAGCGAAATCCAGTGATATTTTTTGATAGGACGCTTTTTAGGCGAAAACCCACCACATTCTTGTCTCTGCCACTGTTTGCCTGTGGTAGCTTATTCAGCAGATCTGAGCTCACCTTATTCACGGCTAACCACCGAAACGGCAGTCGGTGGACCCACCCAGTGCCATACAGCCTTGCCTTAACTCCCGGCTGGGACTCAGGCTAAGATGACTTAGTGTAAGAGTGTGAAGAAGTTAGGTTCGGTTTTGGCATTAGCTGACAATTCCCCGCCCTCCCGGTTAAGGGGGCGCAAGCAATGCGAGTTGCCGTTCGTTTTAGACGCTGAGAGATACGGTTCAGAATCGAATTTAGTGATGCAAATGCTATGCGGCCTGTCTGTTGACTACCGCTGTCTCCATTTATTGCGAAAATCATAAGAACCACAGTAGATGTAACGAAAGTGAGAAGCGGTGGGGAAGATTGGCAGTCGTCCTATGCCGTCGAGAAGCTAACTTGATGAGGCCGATTACTGACATAGGAAATCTACGAATTGAAAAGTCAACTTATCTTCCACTTTTGTCTAAGGTTGTTTGACGAATAAGTGGAACCGGATATACAGCTTTTTCTCACATGGTCCACTCATTGATTACAACAGTTTTTCCAGGGTTCGAAAAACCAAAAAACTGTTGCCACCCTCAACAATGAATCGAGCTGTTGTGTATGACCAGTCGTGTTTAGTGAGTTCCGATTATGCGTTTCACAGTTTCAAAAAATAAGTGTTTCTTACGTATTGGGAATGCAGTCCTAACTACGAGATGAAGTTATCTGATACTGCTCCTGTTGCCGTCGGTAAGCTGATGTATGGCTAGAGTTTTCAGTCTGCCTATTAACTTAAGGTGACCGTTCCCAGTCCATTTTTGATAACTTTTCTCGAATTCATTCGAGTATGATTGGTGAAACAGTTTATGATGGTTTTTGTTTTTCGTATTCCCTGTACTAAGGGCGCATTGTTTTTGATTCGAAATTCCTTATCATTACTACTCGAAAAATTCCAGATTTTATTCGTCTTCAAAGTGGGTCATAGTGTACATCGTAAAAGCAAACCGTCACTGAGGCGCACACATCATTGGCGTTGCTATGTGGATAGCTGGAGTCCGCGTTATCCTCTGTCCAGTTATGTGAAAAAAGTAACGTTCAAACTGCACGAATCGTTCGATAATCCAAGACAAGGTTAGTGCCCCGATTTTCCGTCGCCTAATTGGTTGCCTCTTGTTATCAAAACCCCGCTCGCATTTAGTGCAGTTCGATTTGAAGGTGTTCGGTTAATCCCCTGTCATCTAAGGCAGTTTGTTTCGGGTGTATTCACGACCATTACCGAGTTTGTTTGCTTCCCTCTGGCGCGCGAGTTTTTCACGATTCTGGCTCCACAGATGCAACGAAAATTCTGTTCGATTCTTATGTACTTGTAAGTAGTCACTCTCGTCACCTCGAAAACGTATCTTTACTTGGTTCTTGTATTAAACAGCCGTGCACAACACGACGCACACACTCCGGTTCTGGCTATTCGGAGGTGAGATTTGATGCTACATGTTAGGCATTCTCGTTTCACGATTTTTGAAGTCACTCAGTCCTATCTCGTTTTCGAATGAAGGGATTACAGATAGGAAATTTCGGTAACTGCTTCAATATCGTCTAGAAGTTATTCCACTGACCATACTACGCACGGTCGTATTTTGTATCCGGCTACTGCTTGCTTACCGCATTCCACAATGTATTGTGCCCCAGAAGGGATGGTAGCTTCCTCTCTGACAGTCTGCCCTCGATTTGCGAAACATTTTCGTTTTGGGTGATAGGGGTAACTACACTGATGGCCTCCACAGGCCGCTGGTCTTTTCAGTTGGCTTCTGTTTCATAAGGTTTTCATCATCAATCAAACGATATTATCATTGTGCACGCCATTGTCCCAATAATACCTTGCATGCTTCACAATATGGTATACTTATATTACAAAATCTGCATTATAGGAAAATAGGATAGAATGCCCAATGAGGGGTCAGATAAACTGAAGAATCAAGTGTTAGTAATTAGAAGAGCATGAAATATCACATCTTTCTACCCTGATCTCGTTTGTTTTTGGAGTGGTTTCTAAATTTAAGTGGTGAAATGAATTTTCGAAAGTCACTTCTGTAAACATTTTCATGTAGCTAGACAGCCGAATTCGTAAATTTTGGGGTCTTTAGGATGGCGCATTTTTCTCAGTTAGTAACAGTCAGATCCCAAGGTTTCCCGCGGCCTCCTGGTAGACTTCAGCGGGGCAAATTCCGATACATTAGTTGAATATCTTTACGCGTCTGCTTAGTATGTCGCGCCGAGTAATGAAAGGTCTTAGGCTGGACACTTTTTGGTGATTCTGTAGTACGACCTTAGTAGTTCCATGGGACTCCGTTTCAGAGTCATTACTGTTGCTGTGAGTGTGCCGCTCCTACTACACTCATGCATCAAGAATGATATAAAAATATATCCGATCCACGGTTGTTGCTGTTATCTGATGCGTTCGCTGAGCCATCAAAGAACTATACAAACCAAGAACTTGAGCTATGGTCAAAACAAATTTTCAAATCCATCGACCTGTCCATCGTGGAAGATTGCATCTTGACGTGTAGTTGTGACATTTGTACCCACACGATCTGCAGGTCACTGCTGAATCGATTTCTTAACTGATAGGCCAAGGAGTAGAAATCCCTACGTAGTAATAACTCACAGTTTAACGCTAAGTAGAAAATTGACGCACGGAAGTGGAGCTTAATTTCAGTGTAAGTAAACAGTTCATGAATATGAAATTTTGATTATCAAAAGGACTCCGGAAAGCTCTCTTCCTCAGAGGGCAGGTTTATAAACAGGATCTGCTTATGCGTACTCAGTTATTCTTGTGGGCAGATAAGAAGATAAGAATTTTACCCGTGTTGTATGTCATTAAACATTCAGCGATGTATACTCACAGCTATTTTGGGGTAAGTAACACGAAAAGAATTTCGATTCCCGTAGCGCTTCGAGGTACTTGGTTCTGATGACTCGCCCTGTTTTTAATATAGGGGGCAAACGCTTATTCCCTAGAATACTCCACTCAAAGGTCCGGTCAAAAGAGACAATCATAGCGTTTTGGATAGTATTGATGACGGTCTCCATGTCCGAGAAAGGCTTGCGTCCGATTTTTAATATATACGGTCTCCACATGTCTCTGCCTGATAGGAAGTGAGCAGTTCGCAATCTCGGTTGACTACCCGACCTGATGTTTTCTTGCAATAATCCCATGGACCATGTTTCTCAAATAGTCTGTTAAGGATACCCTACTCATTGCCGTCTCGTGACAGATGTCCTTTCGTCAAAGTGTGAAGGCGAAGGCGAATATTAAGCGCTCTTCAAGTTGGTTACTGTGGAGAGGTAACCACGCTGTGATTCCAACTAAACTGTTGATGGAATATGAAACCTACGGCACTGATTATTCGCGCAAGATGTGCCTGGCTTGATCTGAAGTGCGTATGAACTGAGGTATGAATCACCGGTCCTTAGTGGATTTCGACTTCTTCAGGTATTCCTATTTTCTTGTAGGTCAGATCATCTGTCTTGGGTTAAGACCTCTTAAGCCAACCTTCTACTTTGGTTTGGTCACTTGCGTAGTTTTAAGGTCCCTGACTAACCATGGATCCCGATTGATAATGGATAACTTGTAGGTAGGGTATAGATTAGCTGTCGTACATGTAGTGAACTCTACCCAATGTCCCTTTTTCTTTCCTTTCTTCCCTACTCCTTGTGTTTCTCCTTAATCATGATCTCGATAACACATGATATGTACACATTTGCATTATATGTATATATCTGTACATACAGAACTACAGGAGCGTAAGCCTGGTTCTTGTCGTCTGCCTGTTGCCGATGGTCATCGTTCTTCATGGGCTGTTGCGGACTGCCACATTTCAGTTGCGTTTAAAAGATATCGAATTTTGCCCTTGTACTAGTTACATTCATCAAACCTTTGTGCTTTGCCGAAATTTTAAGCATTCCGGATGTCATTGACTCGATCGACTACAGCATGACAATTTGTCTAAAATGGCTCCCATGAAAAGTTCGTTTTCACACAAGCAGTCCCAGGTTGAGTTAAGTTAGGTGACAAACTCTTGGTATCCATTATGGCATCCAGCGCTTTTCAATAAATTTTCCACTTCTCGTTCGTTTCTAAGTTGGAGATAGGTAATACTCTTTGTAATACACTGGAAAGGATTTCGAATGCTGGTTTGAGTTCTTGATAGGTTGTGATTTTTCACATGTAGTCTATGCTGGCAATGCGTTTCTGCTCGCAAACGGTTCACAGGTCCTGCAAATCAGTCTTGATTACATGAGAATCCGAACCTAAATGTTTGGAGTCCAATTCGCCTCAAACTGGTGCAATGTTCTTGTTCAATCCTGCAGGCATTTGTGTATGGAGAAATCCTTATTGGCAAGCTCTTGGAACTGGTGCTGAATTTCTTTCGCGTGAGTAGTTGCATCAATGCTGATAGAGATCTCATCGTGTGTCAACACCTCGTCTTCTGTCCACTACTCCGATAAGCCTGTGGCGTCGTTATGAAGTTCACCGCTGTCTGCTTTGTACTCTTTTTTCAGCAGACTTCGGCTGACTATATCTTTGGGCACAGCCACCTAAAGTCTTTTAATCTGCCGCGATTGCAGCACCACAAACTGAGGACGTTAGACAGTAGGTTTTTAAGCCAAGGCAACTAATCACTTCAGACAATTACCTTGCATCGGCTAAGATGGCTCGGACATATGTCATGCATGTCCTCCTAGCTCTTACCGCATCGTACTTTGTTTTAAATCGCTGGACAGGCCTAGTAAAACTGGCGTAATGGTCAACCTATGACATGAAAAGGTGGAATGAAGAAATTGACAAAAAGTCCAACAGTCCGTTCTTCGTGGCCTTCCGGGTGAACCCTCAAAGACGCGGAATGTCACTGATTAGGCACTCTGGAGATTGTTGAAGACCATTATCAACGAGGAACGCGTTTGTTGGTTCCTTGCATCGGTCCTCATTATTCCACTTAGGAAAGAAAACTCAAAATACTGTGAGTGAAAAACAGACAACAGGCCTCTATTTTCCTTACTCTTTCGTTACCTCTTACCTTCCTGCCAATCCTTGATTCCGAGGGCACCATATCCGTAGTACAGATAAGTGCACGAATTGCCGTAGGACTAAGGACTTGTTCACGATTGATGTAAGTACGCAACCGATCAGAAAAAACAGATATTGGTCCTCAATGACTGGAAGTAAACGTGACTCAGATTACCCAGCTGAGGAGACGGGTCTCTGCATGCACGTTTGAATCGGATCCGTTTGTCACGAACAAATCTGGCTAATCGAACAAGATGGTTAGCCTAATGAGATTGACTGAAGTAAAAGTGGTCACATCCATAGATCTTTTGGGGCGCAGTTGTACCAGTCATATTCTTCCACTTAGTGCATGCAGACGCGAATTGCTTGTGAATGACGGAAGGACTCATTGCACTTCATTGTAGAGTTATTACTAGTCGAATCTGGGTACTCGCAACCTCATCAACATTCTCAGTGATCTTGTGGATGCATGCCGCTTTGGATGGAATGATTTGTGCACCAGCATAAATATGATCAAGGAACATCAATTGGACAGATCTGAAGTCCCTTCACATTTGGTTGGATCGCGTTTTGGCGTTGGCTTAATATACCGCAGCCTGCGGCTTCTTTTGTTAGGGCACAGTTTCTACAGCGTCTTCTGTCTTCCGGATGCTAATTTTCATTAGTTTTCTGTGGATCATGACTCTTAAACTGTGTAACAAACCCCTACATTACAGAAACCGGTGCAGTTAGGGTTTTCAGAAAGTGCTTTTCGGTCCGGCAGACATGGCATTATTTTTTATTATTTTTCACCGATTTCCTTTCACATAACCAATATGCAATCTGTCCCTGAAATTCGGTAAGCGTATCTCATTTTCACGAAATTATTCGTTGTGATATAGACACAGCCACAACTCCTGACAAGGACGAAACAGCTGTACCTTGCTTCCATGGCTTCTTAATGATAAGTTGAGCGCTGATATTTGCACTTAACTAATGGAGACAGTTTAAAGCGAGGTTATCAGGGGTTCCACTACTGACCGATTGAGTCTTCCGACCACGGTCCCTAATACTGAATGCGACGCTGACAGTGCAGCATTTTCCGTAGTTTGAAGGCCTCTGATCGCAGTTCCCTTGCCGTGTGTCGTACTTCTGGATCCAAGTTTTATTGTTAACTAGTGCCGTATGGCCTTCTAGCCGTACTGAAGGCTATTAAACAATATGATGGGGCTCCTAATCTACGGAAATTATGTTAAAACAATGGAGCTAATAGTGAAACAACTTTAAGTTTATCCGTGACCGATTTATGTCTTCGAGAGATTCCATTTAGACCGACCACAGTTGTCCATAAGAAAATTTCATCTGACCGACGAATAACTTTTTAGTGGCAATCATTTGCAATTTTCGACTTTTACTGACATTAAGTTCCGAACATATTTTTTCGACTTTTGCGCTTCAATATGATACCGTTTGTTGAGGAAAGGTGTACCAGAGAAGCGTGTGGATCTTCGAAAGGCCGTACTGCCCTTCTCCAGCTTGGATTTCGGTTTTCGACCATCTTTCGCCACCTTTCATCATTTTCAGCAGAGAATGGTGGTAAGACGATCCTATATCCCTGGAGTGGAACTCTGCCCAGGAAGCGAGAATGACATCGTTTTACCTAGCGACGATGAGCAGGCAGCTCAATGTGGTTTGGATTGCTTGGCTGCTGAGGTTTGCCCATGTGGTGTTTGCTTTACATCTTCATAGTGCAAAATATTTCTCCAAGAGTGGCAAGAGTCTGCTCGCATTCACCTTTGGTGGTGACCGGCTGCGAATAGCCAATGATTTAGGTACATCGGCTGTCACAGCGAGACTACACCTTGACGTGGTGGGACAGCTTGCGTGCCTCCATGATCCAACGAGTTATACAGGATAGCTTATCTCAAGCCGAAGATCCAATCATGCCTGGAAGGTCAATGGGTAGAGGCCTGACGAATTAGTCTGGTCATGGTCCTCCAAGTCGGGGCTTGATCTGAGTTAGCAGCTCAGTCGGAAAAACGAGTGGAAGACTAATTGATCCAAGTAGATGGGCTTCCACTCGGCTATGCCCCGCTGTCTTGCGGTCGGGTTCCTGTCAGAACCAAAGGCTTTGGTTGAGAACCCTAATTGTTCTTCTGCTTAGCGGCTGGACTCCCCAGTAGTACCAGTCCATCAATTCCCATGGGTTACTCGCTTACAAATAATTCCGTAATGTGTCGGTCGTCGCGCAGGATAATCAGGACCGCGCTGCCCATTGCATCGAGCGGAATGGGTAGTGATAAGTATACTACTGATCAGACCTCCCCCTCTTTCATTCCACCTGTCTCTTCTGTCTCCAACCCAGTGTGTTTGTCCGCTCTGCCTTTCCACAGTGTTCCCACTGGTGACACCCGATACACGCAACGGTTCAATGTTAAATAGTGGTTTGGGTGGTTTTTGGTCTATTAGCTCACAGTTTCTCAAGCCTCGTCAGCTCCTGAATCTCGGTTCATTCAATGTGCACACATTAACACAGACTGGCCAACAGGCTTGTTTAGCTCTGACAGTAGAGTCACTTTCGATTGATGTCTGCTGTGTGAGTGAACCGGGAATTCAGGATTCGAGTAGAGTAATTCAACTAACTGCTCCAAACGTCTCGTCAAGATATTTTTTTCGCACTTCGGGAGACGAAGCAGCTCAAGCTGTGGGTCAACGTGGTGTAGGAATAGTCTTGAGTGAGAAGGCTGAAGCAGCCCTTTTAGATTGGATCCCAGTTAACAGTCGCTTGTGTGCCATGAGACTGCAGGGATCAGTCGGCTTG
>LUCM01007954.1:19666-30254 GCA_008360955.1 Fasciolopsis buskii
TTTGTGTTCCTCCTAAGGAATAGAAGAAGCCATGTGGAGACCAACAGATGACGTGGCAACGTGGGATGAAGAAATGTACAGTGAACTTAGGTAAAGTAGGTGTCTCACGCCTTCGTGGTTGGGGTCCGAAAGACTTGTCGACTTGCTGGCTGGAGACACTGAAGGATATGGCAGTGAACCGTGAACAGTGGCGATCGTGGTGTCATTTTCTATCGAATCAGAAAGATTGCGTCTTTTACAGTTAGGCTGTGTTCCGTGTGTTGGTTGCAACGGCATTTTATCTTTTCCCGCCTGTGTAGGTCCACTCCCTGTTCCCCTTGGATATTCACTATTTTCATGGAAACAAATAATTCTGGGGAACAGGCATCGGTCAGTGAGGTTTGCCTTGTTGTTTCACGCTGAACCATGATGTTGCTGAAGAAGTATATCGGGGCCTGATCACATTTGGAGGTGGCGTTGAAGCGGTTATTACATCTCAGTCAATGACAGCTAAAACGGCTTTGACTAGCCTCCAGTCCCTACGACGCTTCTATTACATCCAGGCTCTCCTAAAATCAAAGGTGTTCCATACCAGGGTCCCCAATTTCGTTATCTACTTTTTCCAGGCCTGGTTCCACTGCGGTGTGGATATTCGTTGTCTTTCTCTTTCGACTGGTGATATCCGAGGCAATGCTCTACTCTGGTGAATACGCCAGATAAGCAGCAATCTCCTGCTGGTAGTTGCTGCCTTACCGTGATAACCACTCTGTTACCGGCGATGGTCAAGTGGATTAACCGTGTGTCATCAAAAAGACCAGAGGTAGGAATCCCAGATCCGCCATCACTTTGGTGGTAGACAACAACTCACTTTCTCCTGGTTCGCTCCCGTACCTGACTTTGTGAGGCCACTCCAAATTTCAGGCTTACGTTTGTCTACCCCTCACTTCCTCCCTATGCCCGTGCAATGGTCATTAATGGCTACTCCACTACACCCCTGTGTAAAGTATGTCATGAAATTGCGTCTGATGGCAGACCGTAAAACTGTAGAATAGATTTAATTGTGAGATGTCTTCGACCCAGATGTTGGTTCGTGAATGTCGCGCCTCTTCATTTTGAGGATGTCCGGCGACTTTCTGTGTTCGGCCACCGATGTCTCCGAAGCATTGCTCAAGTCTGGTGGGAACATCGAGTGAGCAGTGGTGAGATGCGTCATCTCGCGCTGAGTGCAGACAATCGTTCTCTGACAGAGGACGACTGCATCATCTGCATCATCTTCGATGGCTTGGACACGTTTTGAATTTGTTTGCCCTCGTCTTCTCTTCGTGCAAGGCTGGAAGAAACCACGTGGCGGTCAGCCCATGACTTGGGGTACAGGCATTGAAATGTTAGCTTCGGTTTTGGCCCCGGTCGGTGCTTCCGCCTTTGTGAATGGGGCCCAAGAGGTGAGGCTTGCGTTGGTTAGATACGCTGAGAGATATGGCTCGGAATCGAGGTCAGTGGTGCGAATGCTGTGTAGCCTGTCTGAAGACCTCATTTCTCTTCAGTAAACACCGAAAACGACAAAAATCACAAAACGTATACGATGCAAATGCAGAAACGAGTTGGTTTTTAGTTGTTCGTTATCATTTCCCTCCATGTACACTTTCTGTATAATTCCATTTATATGTTGTTGCGTTAGCACCAGTCCAGTTTTCAAACTGGTGTTAAATATAGAAATGAATTCGAGAAGATTGGGATAACTTCGCTCTAAACCCAGGCTTTATTATGCCGGTGGAAACAGTTGACCCCTGTTGTAGACAAATTTGTGAATATTCCAACAATTGCATTGGGCCAGGCACAAACTTAGATATCGGAGTCTCTGATACCCACTAAGTTGGCATTTGGAAAAAACTAGGTATCGCAATCATTAGCACGTTCGTTTATTAAAACTGATCCATGAGTGGGTTGGAAGAGGCTTGGCCGACAGGCTGTAGGACACACTTCACTGCTGAAAGATCAGCGGCCACGACCCTGGAATTCGAAGGGTCATAGAATCACATAAGGTCTGAATATTTCAGGTTAGACCGGGTGATGCTAAATTACCATCCATGTGACCGATGGATCCGCGGTCTGAACTTCTGTGCTTTTTGAGGCGACAGAATTCTGGTCCGCCTGATTTCTGCTGTCATTGGGAATTATCTCTTATGCTTAGTGATATTTATTACGTTTTAATCGTTTCACTCATGACCGAGAGATGCTACCCCTATGAAACGGTTATTCATAGAACCGTTATCATTTTGATTTTTGTACCACCAACCGTCGGTTGGTGCTTTAAAATACGCTTTTTACGTTGTTAGTGATATGCTTCAAATGCGATCGAATATCTGCAATTTTCCCGGAAGGTTTTTAAGTTTTTTTAATTAATTTCGGGTGGAGCTTTAAGAGTTGCCAACTGTTATGATCAAACTTTTTCGCGATGTTTACTGTCACATTATAGATTATTTTTTACTCTCTCAATAGTTGGCTTCGGAATCATGTTCTAATTTGTCCCCTGTCTCAGCTCCGCAGTTAAATCAGCTGCCTTGGGAAGTCATTGTGATACAAGAAATTTTCCTGTGGCTGGACAGATGACTGTGGTAATGGAACTCCGGCAAGAAATTAAAAACGCTGTATTGGTTTCAAAGGTCTTGTTTACTGCTTATGTATTTTGCACGAATTTGTCTACAGGTCTTGAATCGTTGAGACAATGACATTATCCATGGTCCGCCATCATTCTTATTCCCTCTGTGAGCATTGTTACTATACAGCTGCCCAAACCGAAGTGCGACTTACCTTAGGGGACCACCTCGAGTCTTTTAGTCAAAATGATGGCATAGTGAAATACGGCGTTTACAAGCCATTTTGAACTGGTGACCTGGATTCCCGTTGATACGCTTTTTGACCGAATAAGATCAGAAGCCCAAGCGGTCTCCGAGACGTGGAACAGGGCCGCATGGGAAGTTTGGTTCATACATATCTGCCTACTTAAAGAAGAAGATTTGCAGAAGGAAGACTAGGGTATATGGCATTTTCTTGTATTGTTGGCCTCACTCACCATTTCCTAGTGCGACCAGTGGACCAGTATTATTTGACAAGAAACCTTGTCGGGCGAAAACGCACAACTTCACGGAAGCTGCCGGTGTCTGTCGGTAACCGATTATTGAGTGAGCACCAACTCAGTTTAGTTACGGATAGCCACCAGAATGGCGATCGTCCCCCTGTTGGCAATCTAGGATGGAATAATTACGATGGAGCTCTTCTTTTTGTGTTTACTGAGAACCCGGTATGTAGCGACTAATGATTGAACTAAGGGATTTTCGCCAACCGAAATTCAGTGCAATTTAATTTGCTGAGCTTCATACTACCGGGATTTTTAAAATACCACTTCTGCGACTGCACAAATGGTCAGAAAATTGCAGTGCGCCCAAACGTCGGACAACTATGGCGAGTGAGGAGAACAGTGCAAGGTAACGCAGAAAAGATGTTTTTTTATCACGTGGGATTCATATGTGTCAAGTCGCCGAAGCTTTCCTTCTGTCCTCTCCTTTGGTGGCCATTCGTAATTCGTGGCTCCTTTGGGGGTGATGTAATACTCGCATATTCAGTTCGAAGCGGAAGGCCCCAGTTTTGAGGGTGGTATCTTGAGCATTTAGTATACAAGTGTACAGGAAGCATGCGACCGATCGCTCGCAAAGCGTTGGAAGCTGATGAGTGGTTATATTGTATTGACAGCCTTGCACTATACTTGAAAACAATCACACCATTATTTAAGAACCAGTAGTTACAGTCTAAAAAGACAAGGACAATCAGGAGCTGTCGAATTTGTTAAATTTAAGTGGCAATCACACTTGGAGTTATTTAATATTCGGTAAGGTTTATTCTACAGAAAGAATCAAGGCGGTTTCCGATTCAGTCGGATTTACTTCTATCACATCTGTTCTGTGCGGCAGGTGCTAACACACGAAAACCACCTTTCGTTGATCTATGACATGGAAAAAAGTATGAAAGTAGTAGTCGGTGAACTGTCCTGTGTGGGTCGAAGAAGATTACTCGATTGTAGTGCACCAGATCCTCAAACAAACTGGTCGAAGATTTTGTCATATGGCTCAACGTTGCAGTCGCCGACGTTCTTACATTAAAAGTACTTTTGCTTCCTTATGATCCTTCCGTATTATGATCCTTTAGTTTCTTTCTTTTAATGTGCCTGGGCACCACGAGGTGAAAACTAAGACGAGATCAAGTTGGTCCAAGGATCGCCACGATGTTTTGAGAATTTCCGAAACTGATGCAGTGGGACAGAGTTTTTAAAATAGTCCTGTTACCGTGATTAAGGTAGTTGGAGAATACTTGCAACTTACTTGGAACCTGACTTAGAAGCGCAGCTTTGTTTGTATACTCTAATTTCGATTCTGTTGTTTGGAAAAACATCAATTCCATCTGAGGATTTAACTGTTTCCGTGATCATTTGGATAACAGACTAGAAGGGGATGACTACAGAGGAAAACCTGATGAGCATCAGTTTTCGCAGTTAATTCGAATGGAAGACCGGCTTTTACACAAAGTTGACTCCAGCTTTCCTGATGCACGAATTAGGAGAGTGGATTGAATATCTTTGACATATCTTGTAGTAGTAGGCGATTTTCAACTGCATGGTCGTCTGACTAAAACTACTTAGGTCAAGCAGCACAGAGACAGTAGGCCTCCGGAGGGTGTGGCTGTGCTCCAAAATTTCCGCGACAGCGGTTACCGCCCGGGTTGGAAAACGGCTTAGTTCTGACTGGTGTGCCATCTGCACTTCTTGGATAATCAACAGTGAATAATGCCCGCGAGCAGGTTTGCACGATACTAACCAGAGTGATTCTTCTGTGATTTTCACACAGAGAACTACAGCCTAGAGCTGATACAGTCACCGATGCGTATCAGTTCTTTGGAATGTCCTCTTCTGAAGTTGACTCTCGCAGTCTTGCTAACTCTGGCGCTAAATCGTCGCCACCATATTCGAAAGAAGACGGTGATAGCCCTTCTTGTTTAACAGCTCTCCCTCTTTCAAGGAGTTTACCTTCCTGATAACCTCCCTTTCCGAACGAAGATTGAGGTACATTTGAAATATTCAACTTGCCAGCATAAGTAGTAGGCTCACTGTCAGAGTGGACCAACTTAGCTGCTGTTGTGAGTTGAAATTACCTGGATCCACCCAAATTTTGCAACATACCACTGCTTACAGCCGTTTCTCATGCTTCCAGTCAACTTTCCTCAAGGATATATGCATCGGATTTTATTTTGGGGCTAACAGAATAACTGGAGTCGAAAATGTCCATCAATTGTTAGGCTCGTGTGGGTAGAATCCACTCCAGTTACACTTGTGTTTTAGTCACTTGACTAACACTGTCGGTTCCCTTCCAATGAAAACTAGCAACGTACCCGAACCGGATCAAAAGAGCGATGTGATTTATCTTTAGGTGTTTCGTAGTGACCGACGATCCACCCTAGACAGGATTTAGAATATGCCCACTCGTTACGCATTTAAAATTCGATTCCATGGGATACCACAGCTTGGGCCTTATAATTGTCCAAGCTGTGTATGACTCTGGGAAACGCGTATTTCATGAGTTGCTCATATATTAGACATCGAATTCAAAATCACAATGCTTTATGGCGTTTTCGATAGGAGGTTGGTTCAAAATCGACTTTGCGGACCCCAAGTTTCAAGGTCGCCTAACGACATATTGCAGTGGAATGGGAAGCCCATCAGTTGGTGTTTAATCCGTTATTTTACCGTGATCAAATATGATCCTGTTCTTTCTCTTGAGCCAGTACTGCACGTTCATCAAGGTTTTTAGACAGAAAATGAAATTGGTTGTCGCCGAAATCTTCAATATATTTCCTTCTCTTGAAAACATCAAAGCACGCCTACGAGTTCACCACTTTTCGCTGAATGGCTAGTATGCAAACGTGAATAATGTTTTTCCTGCTGGTAATTATGAAACTGAAGCGTTCAATAGGCAGCTGCTGCGTGTGTTTCGATATCATATATATATATATATATGTATATATATTTATATATATACGTGTAAGTAGATGTTCGTCGGTTGGAAGTTTTCGACAACCGATGTTTACGTAGTATGACTAAGATTGGATGGAGTGACCGGGTGAGTAATATTGAGGTTAGGAATCTGGTATTAGGTGCCACTTGTGAGAAAAGCTTGTTTCAGCTTATGAAACTTAGTAGACTGCGCTGGTTGGGTCACGTGTTGCGTATGACGAACACTCGTCTGCCATATCGTGCCCTATTTTGTGTTCCTCCTAAGGAATAGAAGAAGCCATGTGGAGACCAACAGATGACGTGGCAACGTGGGATGAAGAAATGTACAGTGAACTTAGGTAAAGTAGGTGTCTCACGCCTTCGTGGTTGGGGTCCGAAAGACTTGTCGACTTGCTGGCTGGAGACACTGAAGGATATGGCAGTGAACCGTGAACAGTGGCGATCGTGGTGTCATTTTCTATCGAATCAGAAAGATTGCGTCTTTTACAGTTAGGCTGTGTTCCGTGTGTTGGTTGCAACGGCATTTTATCTTTTCCCGCCTGTGTAGGTCCACTCCCTGTTCCCCTTGGATATTCACTATTTTCATGGAAACAAATAATTCTGGGGAACAGGCATCGGTCAGTGAGGTTTGCCTTGCTGTTTAACGCTGAACCTTGATGATAATGGTACATATAATGAAACATCCAAACATGTGTCCGCACAGCACGGCAACCTCGAGTGTGATATGCAAGACCTGGATAGTGATCGATAAGTTAGATGAATAAAGCCAAACTGGGAATGGGAAGAGCTTGACAACTTACACTCAGTTGATGGATGTGCCAGCAACACCATTAGTGTCATTGTACTTTTGTCCTCACTGTTTCCCCACTTTTTGTGATCAACTTTTACAGGGCGTCGTAGCGTGCAAATCGATGTAGAAATATGTAAAAGGCTAATTCATATCAAAAGCATGCATGCATGCAGCATTCTTAGGTAAACAGAACCAAACATTTTTTCATAAATTAGTTGTTTTTTTAACGGGATTCCGTTTATTTTTGTTGATTCCATCCACTCCGTTTGAAACTCTCGTGACATATCGCCGTAAAAGAAAAGACAGCCACAGAGTTGATTTAACCGTCCGCAATTTATGTGTATTTTTTGACAATCTTTTCCGTATACAGTTAACTCACACCGTCGGTTTCCTGAAAGTAACTTTGAGGAAACGAGAATCATTGATCTCAAATGAGTATCATAATTCGTAACATAATCGGTAATCAGAACGACTCCGTTTCTGTAAACGGTGGTCAGTAGGATGACAATGATGACTGAAACTTCTCTATGATTCGCTTATTCTTTTGTCTCTCACAGTAATCCTTGATCTGATTAGGCAAATCTGAATAAGTCTCCCTTTCCCGATCCGCTACTTCCCAGTGGTTCGTCAAGCTCCATTCGCGATCGAGGAAGACGGATTCGGGAATTTCCAACTGTTGATTGAGATCGAATTTTTCGATTGTGTTGCCAACTTCGCTTACCATTTGACCTTGTCCGATTACGATGAATTTTACGCCCATCGCACGGTTGTAATCGATCCGGCACCGGACATTTGGGATGCAATGGTTCAGTCAGGTGGGGTGAGTCACTGGCATTGATTCGTAGTTTGATTTTTGTCGGTTGGTTGGTGTTTTGCATACCCCATGGAAATTCGCTCTTCTTTCACTTGATGCGAAATGTTTCCGTTAAACATTCTGCTTGAATTCTCGGCTTTTTGCAGTCGTCTCAATTCTTTCGAACTGATATCTATAGCTTAGCAGAATTATCTTATACACGTGCACGTACACGATCTGGGTTTTGATTCCAAAAATAGGATTACTGATACATTCACACTTCTACTGTACAAACAATATTTTGGTGAAGATTTACAATGGGAGTGTTAAGGTTTGTAAATCGATTGACGGGGAAATAACGGGCACGCGTGCCTGATGAGCGGCAGTAACCGCAAAACCGGTCGTACGCTTCCTGGTGCTCTGCTTTTTTGCGTACACACTATTGACTAACTGATATACATAACCTTGTTTACGGGACCCGCAATCATGCGCGCGAACGACAGTTGTTGCTCAGATTTGTCGCTTTTCTCTTTGATGACATACCCCACTACCGTATTGGCGCAGTTTTTTTGTTGTCTGTATACCTCGCTGCTTACAAACAAAATAATACGGAAAACAGTATCATTTATGAAATTCATTGAGATCTCTAGAAAATCGAATGTTGTTGGGCGAACAGGTATCTAAAACATATCTTTATCACCCTCTGTGGTGGTTCAGGTCAATTTCTTATAACCAACACCAGCCTGCTCTCATTTTGGCTGATGTCCCGTAACCCCTTCTGCTCAAAATAGAAATGAACAAGGAGCAGTCGAAGAGCAATTGCAAGGTAATTAGTTGAAGAACTATTTAGAACAGGAAGGGTATCGTGTGGGAGAATGCCACCGAATGCGGCATGGAGCCATACCACTTATGGCCTCCAGCTAGCGCACGGGAGTATTCCTTTGAGCCCATCCGGCAGTCTAACTGGACCGACACGGGTCAGTTCACTGGTTAAAGTTTCCATACTTTCCTTTATCATATCATGGAGTGGTCACCTCGGTTCTTCTTCTGACCACTATCTGGCTCGGGCAATAACGTGCGATGGAGAAGGCTCTCCTTACACAAGCGAAAAGCGTGTTCCAACTACTTTAGTCTATTCAGATTCGGTGTCTTCTAAAGACTGAATTCTTGACCCAGTTTTATTATGGCTAATCTCGGAGTTGGTGCGAAAAATCCCCCACCATATTCCATCAGTACGAACAGGAAAACGACGTTTAAACAGTCTTCGTTTGTCTTTTGTCCTCAACGGCCACGGTTCTAAGCTTACGGTTGCTGTTCAAATCCGACGTTTGATCGGTAGCCGGATGTTACGTCGACATCATAGATGCCTCAACTGTAAACCGGTCGTTCTGTATACGCGAGGAAATTTCATCGTCCAACAAAGTAATTGAATTTATCTACTTTTTCCAACTTTGCCTTTACGCCAAGAAGTTTCGGCTTCGAGCCAACTCAATCCTTCAGCATGGCTTCCCATTTTGCAGGTAAACAACGCATCCTAAAGATTTGTACACTGTCGTTTGGACGATCAAGAAGAACCTGGAACTTACTTGAATCTTCACTCACTAGCACAACATCGTTTCTGACATAGGACCGGCGTGCACTCTAAAGGGAATCCGATGGCTCACTTAATCACTCTCAGGAGTGTCGTCTACACCGTTGGGGTGATAAAAAAGCGGTTAAGTTTGTCCAACTCAACAATTCACTTAAAGATAGGCCTTTAAGCAAAATGATAAAGGCGGACACTAGTCCTGTATCGAAAACGTTGTTGTGTAGAGTTTGGCCCTGCTGTGTGCTGGAACGTGGGAAATTTAGCCAATGTGCTGGTCGGTATTGGTCCAGTTAGCCTCCTGGCTGGGCTCCAAGGGATACTCCCACGTAATATATATATATATATATATATCCCTTAGTAACTAGTTTGTCGTTCCGAGAATGCTTTGGGTAGTTGGGAAGTCCGAATCAATTTTCTGTTCTGATCAATTGTAGGCCGTTTTGGAACGTGTTGTTAGTACTCGGACATGCGTGACCTTGTTTATCATGATAAATGAATCTGAAGCTAAACATTGAGAACACGGCTGAAGTTGCAGATACCATAAAATTTCTAAGAAAGATCTTTCGATTCACAACAGGTCACAATCCTATTCGCTAACAAGCTCATTTGTTTTGCAGAACTTGTCCTTTCTGCGAATATCACTTGGTTAAATATGCCTCTTTCTAGGAGCCAAGCGAAACTCTTTAATTTAAAGGTTTATCGGTAAATAACATGCAGTATCTAGTGAAAGAGATAAATAAACAAATTACGGAAAGATATGCTAATTTGCACGAAGGTAAACCTTGAAATCAACGTCGTTTGAGTGTGGCTCGTTAAATATTTGTACTGCCTTCGTAATGATGGGCCGCAGCACAAGCGGACGCAAAATCTCCCGATACCTCACGGTATACTACAGGGCTAGAACTCTGGAGGCCCTTGGATTTTCTGTGGCAAATCTTGATTGTTTTGATGTGAACGATTTATTGAATAATGTGCAGGAAAACCTTCACGAGGACGGCTTGTGGTAGTCGAAAACCCATCGTCACGAAACATGAGGACAATTCAGTTGATCTCACCCTAAAAAGACAGCCTCGAAAGTCCTAGTGCGCAATAAAAAGACGATTTACTGAATCATTCCCACTACTCTCTGAGAAGAACCAAGAAATTTGAGTTACGCAAGGGTCACCTGATTTTGAGGCGGGATTGATTGGGCAATGCGGCAAGACGCTTATCGAAATTTCCCAGGAGTTCAAATTAGACCTTGAGGCCGATTTTTTAACGATAAATGCAGGTTCTGCGATTAGTCTTCGAAAGCTCACAAGAAAGTCACTTGTAAAAAGAACTTCCCAAGAAGTTTTATCTCCCCGTTCCAAAAATATCTCGCGTCCGTCAAGA
Organism: Fasciolopsis buskii; assembly: GCA_008360955.1. Classification (NCBI taxonomy): domain Eukaryota; kingdom Metazoa; phylum Platyhelminthes; class Trematoda; order Plagiorchiida; family Fasciolidae; genus Fasciolopsis; species Fasciolopsis buskii. The sequence continues at coordinate 30,252 of LUCM01007954.1, forward strand.
CTT
>LUCM01007956.1:14408-29526 GCA_008360955.1 Fasciolopsis buskii
GTGCCATATCCCTGCCTTCCGCGTTGCTCACGCTATTTGTCCGCGTCTCTCTTAGCCCGTGTCTCCATCTTAAATATCTCTACGGTGTAACGCCCCTGCAACTCGCAATCCCTGGCCACGTCCTGCCTATTTTATACTCCTTCTGTTGTAAGCTATTCCTGTTCTGTTAGTAAGGGCTGTCAGTTATTTTGACACTACTTACTTATAGGGCCTGAGTAACCAGGTGAGTGGCATGGCACCGCCCCCCATGATCTTTCAAGTTAGGCGACAACACGCGTCCTAGTTGAGAGACGTCAACTCGCGTATTACGCGCAGGTCCGCGGCTGAATATAGAATGCTGCATTTTCGGTCTTGTCACACACACTGGCTCTTATGTGCCTCCCATTAAATGTATAGTCGACTGAGCATTTGAAATTGGGTACACCAAACTCCACCGTTCCCGTGCACACCCTAGAGCTTAATGGCTCTGCTTACTATTGTCTGCTCACCATCGCCCTGCACTACTAAACCACCTTGTCTGCACTTGACCCTGGAATTTCACTCCTTGAATCGACTTTATTACTTCCTTGACCTTGCAACTGTTTTTCCTGTGTATTTCCGTCTAACTTAACAACAGTCAAAATAACACTGTGCCCCTACTCTAGGCAGAAACGATCCCTGCATGACTCTCTCACTCAGCACTCTCCTTAATCAACGTCGTTGATGTCACAAAAAGCCCCCACGATTCTATCATGTGAAATCTATGCTACGTACAAGAGAGGTTCAGCGGAAAATGATGGCTTTATGCTTCGCACCGCAACAATGCTATTCCTACTGGAAGTGTTGAACGCAGTCGCTCCGGTAATCTGCCTAATAAGGCTAATGCCCCTGGTGGCCCCTCGTCCCCTCCACTCCGCTTCTCTTCGGGCCACATCCTTGCCCTTTGCGAATAGTGTCAATCCCACTTGCTGCCGCGCACATCTTCGCCGGGGTACCTAGGCACTTGAATACACTTCGCGCATGGAGGTGACTCTCAGCGTATCGCGAATCTTCTCAGACACATTTGACGTCGCGGAGGTGCAACCTCCTAGGATGACTGCATGCGTTCCCTGTATAGACGTGTTGACCTAGATGATAGCATTCCTATCACAGGATCATTTTGGTATGGTCGTTCACACAGAACAAATTCTTGTATGATTTTTAGCACCTTAGGCACACGCCTGCGCTCTGCTGTAATGCATACGTATACTGGTCACGTAGGCCGTTGGTTTATATCGCTTGCCCAGACGTCGCGCCTGCCTTTCACACAACATTCTCCCGTTTTACCCTACTTAGCGTGAGAGAAAGAGACACACTCTCTTGGTACTGCCTTATCTCGATGGAAGCCTACGTAAGTTAAATACCCTCACCTTACGTGCTCTTCAAGGAAACTACCTCCACTTGTTCTAGCTCTTTGGCTACCTTCGCTATAAAAAGACAAAAGACCTATCCTTCCGTCACATATAAGTAAATCGCTCTTTTCATAAGATACCGTTTCCGTCTAAGTAGAGAGAGAAGCGCTGTAAGCGTGTTAGGCTTGTCTCGCTCCCCTTTGCCCTCTCTTCTCTCGTACGTGGACACTCTCGCGCGACCATCTGCTCGGTTGGTTTGAGAGTGGAGGAAATAGAACTAGGTGTCAGAGGCAGATAGCGTCAAAAAGATGATCCCGGCCCCAATTAACGACAGGTAAACCTCAACGCCAATGGTATTTTCGCGTTGTGAAACCCGGGCATTCCCTCGGAATGCGGCCTTATTCATTAAAGAAATCTATTTTATTAAATAAGCACAAATGAGACCTACTCGTCTTCCAATTTCCCTGTCTAGAAGTCTTCTGTAAGGCCTGCAAACAGTTCACTCTCTCTCCATCAGCCGATTGAGTATGTTAAAAGTAATCGAGCACCAATCTGCCTTGTTTGACCCCACAACAGATGAACTGCCTGACGCACAAAGTCAATACCCGAGTAAGATGACTGATACCCAGCCCTACCACGCCTAGACACCCTGCCCCCACGGTGCTCCCTCCACAGACACGCAGTGAACGCGCCCGGCATATCACCCGCCGGAGTTGAGCTAAGCCCTACCACCTGAGGTCGAATCCCAAATCCAACAGTTCCCAAACTTATTTACTCGTAACGCCTTTTTCAGGTGATATGCTAGCTGAGTTAGATATCCAATTTAATCATGCTGGGAGTAAGCGCTAAGTGCCCAGACACTCATATTTGCGAATTTGGCCAGCACTACAAGGAACCCACAACGCCGACATCTGGATGAACGAAACACCCACTTTGGCTCACCTGTGGACACCCTACACAGGGCAGTTAGCGTTAGCCATAAGCGTAGATATAGCAACATGAGATATTTATCAAATTCTTGGCCACTGCGCTAGAGCCATCATATCTCTTCGCCCCTTCTCCGTGTCCTTCCTCTTTGAATCCCTCGTCCCTGCGCACACTTCCTCCCGCGTGAAGGCGCGCTCGTCAAGTTTTCAACTCCATTGGTCAGCAACCATCTCGCAGGGAGTCTGCACACAGTATCATCCTACTATCGGGTGTCAAACTGCTCTTCATGCGTTCGTCCTGCTCGCTCAACATCGCTCAAACGTTCCCCCTCAACCACACACCAGCTCCCTCTTTGGCTTCGCATTAGTCGGTGTGGCTCACCATGTGCGCACCGCCTACGCCACGACCGACCGTAGGCGGGTCGAATTGTGTCCGGCGAGTCATCACCCATTCTTGTTAGGATTGGCGCCTTGCACCGCGCGAGACCACAGGCCGCCTTCAGCTAAGCGCTTGTTCTGCATTGGTCACTTCCGCACAAACAGATTGGTTAGGCATTGCGATGTATTCGCGTCGACGCTATCCATCTTGGCATTCCCGAAAACCCCCAGTCCGGTGGCTAAAGGTAGTCGCTTCCTGCGTGCGTCTCACCTCCCCATGATTACCTATCGCTGACCTACCCACGAAGATTATATCTCTTTGGGTGTTCCGCTACAAGACATGCCATATTACTACATCTCCTGGCATAGCTCCTAACAAGATCACCTATGATAATACATGCTAAACAGCGTGCATTCGTGTGTCTGGGCATAACCCGGCTATCCTCCATCTCCGAGCCGGTGCGCTATTATATATTTCTCTTCCTCCTCTCCCTCCGTGTAAACTTGAGCCACGCTTCTCTAGTCGTTTGCATCAACCCCGGTTCATTGCTCGCGATTTTGTTGCCTGAAATGCTTTTGATGCACAGATCGCGGAGACAAGTTTTTTTCATGCTTCTCTTCTCAAAACTCTCCCCGAAGAAACCACACCTGTTATGCTCACTATGAACCACCTCCAGGTCATAGGACAGTCGAAAGCTGGGAGCTAAAATTTCAACTAAGAATGGCGAGCTTAGCGATTCATCCATTTGCAGTACTCGGACCCTGTCTCCAAGTCGTGTAGTTTTCTATCACTCACCGCGGATAACACAGTCCTCTCCGACCCTTTATTCTCCGGCAAAACTCCGGTCAGAAACCACTACCTAACTGAACTATCTTTTTGAGTGAGTGGCACAAGTATTCGGCTTCCCTGTGTTAAGTTCAGAGTATGATTGTAGCGTATGCTGTGACAGGCACTGTGAGAGCTCCCTTCCGCTTTCTATCGCATCATGTCTGCCCCGCGGTGCGACATTAGTACCATAAGCGTTGGAAGTGGCTGTGACAGAGTCTCATGCACCATGTGCGATCCCTCCAGGGTCTTCTCTTAAATTTCCCTTTCTCTCTTGTCTCTTCTCACAAGGCCCTTCTCGTCCCTGTTTGGCATACGCCCTCGCTTTTCCCCCGACCGCTCCTGGCTGCTCTCGTGGACCGCGCGGTCTCCTTCCGCTGCCTCTCGCTCATATGACAAGGCTTCACTATGCCGCCACCAGTGGCGTTACTGCTAGACCTCAGCTGGGCCGCGGTCCTTCTCGTTTGGGCCGGCGCTCCCTCGGGCGGGCCGCTCGGCTGCAGGAATGCCACCTCGGTTGGCGTTTCCTCCTGATTGTCTCCCGGTGTTTTCTCCGGTTGGTGACCAGCCTCGGTCCGCCCCTGCCCTCTTGTGTCCCCGTACCTGTGGCTCCTCCCTTCGTGCACTCTTTGTCTGGGCTTCTCTGCTCTTCTCCCCACTTTTCTTGCGCCGGAAAACTCCCATACGAAAAAACGGATCCCGCATGGTCAGCAAAATTTTTTAAAATTGGCACTTAAAATAATATGAACTGAACGTTTCATCCTGACCATTTTGACACCCTCGAAAACGAAATGAAGAACGTGCGTTTTTTCATTAACATCTTATTTCATCTTCAGGACACTCTTGGCAATAGACGATGCTTCCTGTGTAACTAGTTCTTCAGCGAGTCCACCAGACTTGACACCAGTATTGGACTCCGTGCTCGCTTTTTTTAACGCCATCTTCATTCTCTAAGGACCAAGCAAAATTGTACGAAACACGCAAAAAGGCTCGAACAATCAAACATCCATCGATCATGTATTTGTTCACGACGGCACAGATTCCATCCATTTGTCTGCCGCTTCTCTTGCTATCGTGTCTGTGCCCTTTCGAATTATGGGAGTTTTACAGTGCCTTTTTGTAATGCCAGGTCTAGTTTTTCGTCGTGCCATTCGTTATCGCGTCATGAACTTGATCCTCATCTCCCACATAAAACTCTCTTTATCTATGGAGTTCCGCCCGCAACGGCAGCCATCGCCCTCCACAGCCTTATTTTCGCGGCGATACCCACCTTGTGACTTAGAACATTATAACTCGCATTGTAGGCACTGGAAATTAGCTCCGAAAATACATTTTTGTGACACTTAACGTAAGCTTTTGAATTAAGCCCCGTGCCCTCGGAATCCACATTGCCCTGTTTATATTTTGTGAGCGACAACACTTGCGTTGTATTTTGGTTCCGATTTTGCAGTGTTCACGTGTGCTCCGTTCCAGCCTTAATTTTGATTTTTATACTTGCTCTGACCTCGTTAGTAAGAAATATTAAAAACAAAAAAACCCTTCCAAATTACATGGAAATATATATATATGTATTTAAATACGTGGGCGGGCTGGTCTAATGTGTGGTTCGTCTGTGCTATAAGTTAGCAGAATGAACCTGTATTTGGTAGGATCGTCTACACTACGAGTAAGGAGAATGAGCTGGTATTTGATAGGACGGACAGGGAATAACTGGTGCTAATATAAATGATCATCTAACTACAAAGATAGATGCACTAGGGATTGACTAAATTCCACTTGGTAATCTAGAACTACATTTCAATCTGTTAGGCATTGCCTTTCGAAACAAGAAATGGTCAAGGGCCAGTGGGTGTGGTTGATGTTAACTTTCACTATGGGGAGAGAAGATACCACATAGGACTCTATATTCGCGGCGATAGTTTGAAGTCTTAATTGGTCAAAATGGACAGATATCGATGAGGCATGATAAAGAAAGAATCTAAGACGTTTGCCTTATTTCGTCGGGAGGGTATCCTTTGGGTTCGTCAGAAACAAAGTGATCTCCACGGGCTAGTCATCTGCATGAAGAGAAGAGTTGATAAAAAGTAAGGATGAGGGTGATAGTGAATGTTTTTTAGAAGACGGTTGCAGGTTATGGTTAGCGCACCGTGTTGGCGACGGTGCTGGGATTAGTAAGGTGAGTGGGTGGGAGGGGGCTATAGGTGAGCTGCCCCACACGCAGTTATAACGACAAGATTTATGGATAAGAAGTTATATTATTTAGCGATAGGTACCATTTTTCAGGCACAAAAAAGGTGAGAAGCATCTGAAGTGCAACTGCACGTAAGAAACTAGCATTGAACTGTTCTCGAACAAAATGGTGTTAGTAACTGGAAGGATCCAAGTTTCTATTTGGGTATTCTGAGATGTGATACGGCCTGCAGGTGTGTTGGTTTCTGTCGAAGGAGCCTACTGGTTTTTCCAGAGGATACACCGGCAGAAGATGCATCAGATTTGGGGTATACAAGGAAGGTGACCCGCAGCTGCTGTGATGTGACGAGATTTGGGCACCGGGGAGTCTTGAAGGACGAGCGGTGTTGATCGATGGCATAGCCGAATCAAATTGTGGGTTCTCGCAGTCGTAGGTTTTGCGATCAACGTGATGATGTGGTTGAGAGAACATATTTTTCAAGAAATGCATGATCAATTTCAGACAATTTTCGGCTATGAGGAAAGGATTAGCCTAGGAGAGGATGACAAAACAGAGGCGCTTGGGCACAGTTGGTGCGAGTGCAGAAGTCTCTGAGCCAATTCTTATACCATGGGTGGCTAAAAGCTCATGGGGTGGCGGCATTGCACCCACGGGGAGAGGGTAAGAACCTACCGAAAGAAAAGCAGGGTTATAAGCAACTTCCAGTTCAGTGGTGCCTACACGGAGATCACAGGTTGGAGTCGACAACAAGGTAGTTGTAATGTGGCCAGTCGGTGGTGACGTTGGTGCAGTGGTGGACCGGCAGCACATAGTAGTTAAAGGTTCTCTTGTTTTTACCGTGGAGGGATTGCGAGATCCAGCATCTGACAACGAACTTAAGGTCGATTGGTCTTGACTTCAAGCTCATATCGGGTGCCGTCAGAAGGGGCTGGAGTGGTGTTCGATGGCACGGAATTGATGGGTTAAAAAATCTTTTTATAAGAGACTTAAGTCTTTTCCAGGCAAACAATGCGTTTTGCAGTTTCAATCATGACGCGTACCCTAGAGAACGAGGTCAAGAAAGGTGAAACTCCTGAGAAGCTTTCGGCAGGCCTCGTAAGAGCGGAGACGGGGGGGGCCCGGGGCTAGCCATACTGGGAGTTATTGAGGTCGTGTACAAAAGATAATATGCTTGAAGATGAAAAATTGACTTAACCAGTCTTTATAAGCGCCTCCAGCTTCAGTACTCATTGAGATGGAGGAACTCTCCGCTGAGGGATCAACAGTTCGGCCCAGTGAATTTAAAAAGGGCCGTGATCAAGGAACCTTCGAAAACCGCCTACTTTGGCAGTACCCCAGGCCTCATGATTGAGCGTAGGTTAAAGAGGAGCATCACTTATTGCAGGGCATGGGGTGGACTGAAATACGAAAGGGTAATGTCTTTTGCTTGGTGGTTTGTCTGGGGTGGTAGAATTGGTCGGATCAATGTTTGCGTTAGTCATTTGTATTATCAGGGCTACGGGCAGGAGCGGTTGTAAATCCCTTATTAGACTCCCAATTATATGGGTGGGATGGCTTGTTGCTTGTGCAGAGAAGAACGACAAAACTTTGTTTTTGCTTGTCGAGGCGCTCACCCCTGCAGTGGTGTTTTGTCGGCAAATGCGTAGATTCTTCTAAGAGGGTTGATTCTGGCAGCATTTGTCTAGACGCTGATGCACCCTTTGGACGTAAGTTTACTAGAGAATTTTAAAAGTAAATGGTAGTCACGAAGGTGTTAATTTTCAGTAAAACGAATTTAATTGCATTGGTGCTGAGCCTTGCTGCATGAATTAAGAATACGTGATTTAACGGTCTCAGGAGGAAATCAGTCGGGAACTTTGAATGCCACGCTGCTTCCACTTTCCGCCACACGTTTTTGAACTGCCGCAGTAACAGAATCCAAAAGCAAATAGGAAGACGCTAAGTTTAAAAACGGGCGAAGCTTTTAGATCCGTGACCGATATAATTCGGGACGAGCGTAAGTTAGTGCCGTCTAAGAACTGGATCATCTCGTGTAATTCACAGATCGTTTAGCAAAAGTCGGCGAATATTCTGTGCGCCGTCTTGCAGCAATCTGAGAAAGACAGGAAGCATGCAATGGTTTTGTTTGTATTTACCGAAAGCTTGTTCTCGTTCGCTTTCTAGATCCCGGTTGCCTTTCCACTACATGAGCCACAAAAAGACCAGCAAGATGTTTATGCATTATCTTATTTACAGTGATTTATGCTTTTTTAAGGAATAACCCTGGAGGACCGCGAGAGTTGTTTTCCTATGAAGCTGTCCGTTAAGCGAGCCAAAATGGAAGCAATAATGGAAAACATAGTTATTCTATTAGAGTACTTAAGAACATTCTCCATGGAATACCAAATGGCAATACTCACACGCATCTGATTTTTTGTTGGCTGCTTAAATGGGCCTGCCCGACCCTAGCTTAGGTTTTGGGACAAATTAACTCAATTCGATAGGCTGGCAAAGAATTTTTCCGCAGCAGGGAGGTTTGCCCAAGAACCTCGGTTATTAATGCATGTTTTCCGCTTACTTTTAACCAGCAGCAAGCAGAACAAGCTAACCTTTCGCAACACAAATTATGGCTCGCTTTCTTTGCGCATTCAGAATTCTTCGGTGGGATACACGCAGGTTGGACTTGAAAACTGGTAATAGTTCTACCGTACCGGAAGCGATAAACTGGTGATTACTTTTAGCTGAATATAACAGTTAGGATTGAAAAATAACATTAGACTACTAAGCGATAATGACTGATAAAGACATCCGGAGCAGCGCTGTCTCTGTGTCTGAGACCGACGACAAAGTTTGAAACAGTAAAGCAGGTCTGGCGTTAACAAATAAAAACGATTAAGGGAGAAATCTAGATCACCTTACCAGTGTAGTGCAACCCTAGCGACCGAAATCCTTCAAAAGGTCCCCTTTTTCACCTCATCCTTTCTAGTTACCGGAGCTCTAGAACTCATCAAGTGGCCCTGAATCAAGCTTCATTCAATTATGTCCCTTCCATCAGCCTCATTTTTAAGTGATTCATTTTCCTGACCACTGCGGTTGTATTATCTGGCATTTTCAAGGCAAGCAAAAACCTCTGATATTCGTCATGAATAAAGCGTTTTATGGGCAACAGTGCTAGCTGGTCCTGCCAAGATGTCTTTTCATCTCGCTGCATCGTAACGGCTTCGTTTTAAGTCACCTCACAGCTTACCATCCGTAGTTGCTACAAAGCTTACGGAACCTGTCAGTTTTCCATTCTTTCTAAGTGTCCGAAAGGTGCTCGGTCCAAAATTGTTTATGAAGGCAAGTGGTTGTTTTTGTTGCTCAGTCCTAGTATGTTGGATACGCTGAACCCAATAAGTACATCCACTGAAGCGCCTGGTAATTTAGCAATAGCTCCGTCTCGTCGTTTGACCTTTAGTTAGTCGGATATGCCTTTAAAATGTCCGCCAAATCACCGTCCATGGTGGATTCAAGTTATAGATGTCCTTTCACCGATTTGATTTCCCAAAAGCCGCCGATAAAAGTGATCGTCATCTTCCTTTCTTTGGTTTGTTTGCCAGGTTGCCTAATAAATTTGTCCCTAACCAGAGTGGCACTAAGTCCATTAATCAAATCATCAAAAAACCCACTAGTCCCCTTGGCTGCTACTACGTATACCGGTACGACCGTTAATCTTAGAGACTTAACACGCTGCCTTGAAACCTAGAGAAACCCACTTGCCTCTTCTTAGCTTCTGCATGCGTCCCATGTGCAGCTGGTTCTCGTTTAGTTTGCCTTTGCTGGGGCCATCGCTGCAAGGCAAGTATCGGTATTTTGTTCCGTCTTAGTGCTCTCTAACCTACATCTCGAGGGATTTTTGTCATTCAAGCAGCACTTGGGTTTCTCACACACATCTTACATTCTGCTTGTGCGACTCTTTTCACAGTTATAACGTTCATATTCGTCCGTGTCTGTCACTAGACACAATCACTTGATACCCCACAGCGGGAGTTCTATTCACTTCAGCCACTCGGCTGCTGCACCTCACAATTTGACCAAAGCCATCTTTGGTAATGCGCTCCTGTGGTTCAGCAAAATCTGTTGCTTCCTCCGAATGGGCTGCTTCTTACTCTGTGCGGATTTTCCTGCGCCCCCCGTCCAACAATTTAGCGGTCGGCCGGTAGATAGCAAACGATCAACGTAATGTTTTGCGGAACATTAGTTATTACTTTCACCAATAATGAATATTTCTCGTATAGTCCCAAGACACATGTAGTGCGCATGATCACGACATGCGATGAAGACATTAAAAAACGAAAAAATGCCTAATTCTAATGGGTACAGATTTCATAAAACATTAATTAGCGTACGTTTCATGTCGTATTTATTTGGAAAAAGAGCAGTTTGCCACAACCAGTTCAGCGGGAACTTTTAGTCGACGGGACATCTCATCAGTACTGTTTAACCAGTTTGTTGCTTATACCATAGGCTGTCATATGCACGCAACAGACCGTGTCGGATCGTCGTAACCATGAGTAGATCTCTTCATTCGGTTATATCTCTCAGCGGCGGAGATGAACGTGAATCAGATATTACAAAATGGGCGACGAGAAGCAAGAACAAAGAGCACAAAGAAGGACAGGGAAACATTAAGGCAGTTCTTGGCGAACACAGTCTGCGATGTAGTTTGTTCAATGAAAACCCACAACATGAAAAAAACAAATTTCGAGGCCACAGTCGGCTGGGAAAGGTGAAAGTAGCGGCACTGAATAGAAATTGTCCAATAAGATAAGGTTATTATACTCATATAACGTTTATGGTAACTTTGCCTTTGTAAAGTTCAGCTGGGTCCATTAACTGAGGTCCAATTGAAAAAAGGCCATTTCTCTCGACTGGCCGGCAAAGAAATGGACACAAATAGGGTTTTCAGGAATTTATTATCAGATCAGTGTTGCAGGTGATTATGTGCTGCGTTCCAGTTCCTCGAACATACTACCGAATTTTGTAGCAAGCTTATATCATCTATCGTGAGTTTGCTTCGCAGAGGGAACCATAAATCGAGCTTCTGGCAATTACAGCTAGCCTCTCACACTTCCTGCGTGCCCTTGCATGGTTCGCGTTGGGACCTAACGGTGCGTTTCCTACCGTCTCCCTCGCTCAGCCCCGGCGGTGATGTACCAGGTGCGGGAAATTCCGTCCCGACGTGAGTACCCAGAATTCGACGTTATGCCTAACCATTTGACAGTAATCGTTCAGCTGTCCTTCAAAGGTCACCGGTTCGACTGCTGAGCAATCCAGTGACGTTTTTACCCTCGTGCTCACAATTTTGATGGACGTGGATTTCGGTGCCAGCTTCAAAGCTAAGGGTCCAGTTTCAACCAATTTTTCTCTTTACTGGCTTCGGATTTCCGTTCGATCAAGGTACTGGCTTAGAGTTCAGTCAGCTCTAATTCCCCTCCGATTGATCTGTTTCCAATTTTTACACGCTAGGATCTTTACGATCGACATGTTTCTAATCCACGCTTGTGATTACACTGACTGTAACAATAGACTCATCTTTTAATGAATCATCACGCCCGGAAGCAAAATTCGCGAATACGTGAACCACCTCCTGTCCATTTCGGAGTGACTTTGTTCTCTTTCTTGGCATTGTGACCTTTCCTCCTTCAAAGTGACAGAACGGAATGTTGTGAAGTTTCTGCTCCGATTATTTGAGCAATGTTTAACCAGAATGATAAAAATTCAAAATCGACATGAAATGGATCTGCTGGCTTCTGTGGATCGAACTGAACAACCTCCAAACTACGAGTAACGTTAACCAATATATGAAAGACCAATGCGTTAGCGCAACGAGAACGAAAAGAAAAATTCTGTCGCTTTCAAACAAGGAGCCCTATCAACACCCAAGTGGAAAACACGTAGGCACCTTTCAAAAGGGTACAATAAACGGACTGTGTGGCCTACACAGCGTGCGCCTGGGACATGGAAGCTGCTAATTGTCAGTCATTTCTGGCCGATTTTCTTAAGCATTGAAAAAAGAGACATTTACAATAATCTATTCTATCTTCTTTCCTTCGCCGACGGCACTAGGTACTCAAAACCTTTTACCCGCCTGAGCTTCTTAGTTTCATCATAGATGAGGCCGTTCTGGTCCATAAAAGGCGTCACATTTTGTGTGTATTATAGAGCAAACAGCACGCACTCATGAATACAGTACAGTTTCTGTTTATCCCTGCATCCTTAATAAAGTTGGAATGGGATAACAATCCAAAGGTTTCAACGCTTCCTGGAAATTCACAGCAATATTCTAGTAATAATGATAATATTATTAATGTATATTTCTTGATTTGCGAGAGGCATGCGCAAGGCGAGATCAAAATTGGGTCAAGAAGGTTCCGTGTAGACACGGAAAACGAAGACAAACATACAATGCAATGGGGTTTCGTTCAGAAGATCATAACAGCTAGTGTGATTTCCCGAGCACGGGATTGCGAATCAAAGCTAGATAATGGTTCGCGAAAGCGCCGTTCTTGCCTACGGGTGTCACGTCCCCGGGGCAGGCTCTTTCAGACGGTCTCCCAATGCTAACCACCAAGTGTGCAAAAGATCTAGGCTTCCAAAACTTTTTATTCGGCTTCCAGGTGCATGCGATTGGCCAAATCGGAAACACAAACAAGAATATAGGCTTCATCGTTGAAACTTTCAAACATTAAGAGGTAAACTGTTGCGATACAAATCACATTGCAGACCACAGTTGGAGTACTGCCCGATAATGCTCCGAACATGCTCAGAGCTGATCGTGTTGCAATAGAAAACGTACAACGGACATTCATAAAGAAACCTATTGGTCCAAATTCAATTCTCAATCAGAGAGAACGATGCGACCTGCTATACATTAAACCCATTTGGTTACATCTTGTCAAGCTTAGCCTCACGGTCCTTTTCAAGCTCTCAAGGTCGCAAGCGCACAAGGCTAGAAACCCCATCTGATTTGCTAATGAGTGTTCTTATCTTCTCAGGAATCTACCGTTTTTCCTGGGAATACCAACTTCCAAAATTTCTTTTAGGTCGAAATTCTTCAGAATTGTTTGCTCTAACTTATGAATTAGATTACCGGATCATGCCCCGTCCTTTCAGACTCTGGCGTAACTCATTAGTGAGTTGTCCAATTTAAAGGATCACGTTAACAATTTGGAGCAGACTATCTCGATGCTTGCACCCCTATCCCGTCTCACGGATCTTGACACACGGCTGAATAAGTATGGCCTGGTGGCCCCTGGAAAATTCTTCGACGTGCTGGCCTCTGAAGCATTGAGCTGTGTGAATAGGTCATCTAACGTTATTGTCTTAAACATCCATGAACGTATTCCCATGAACGGCCTTAGAGATCAACTTTTGGACGCTAGCTGCATGACTCACATTCCATGTCTAATGACGAGGCCGGGAAAGCAAACCCGATGACATAGTTTTCTCCTCATGCCGCGAATCCACACAAAAATTCCGGCAAAGTTATTCACCATCAAGCAGAGCATTACTGCTGAAACTAAACCCTTTAAAACACAAAATCAACTGCAGACACACTTTTTCAGAAGGAAACACATGCCTGCACTTCACACGACTTCAGTCGTGCGCAGTTGGTTTCCAAGACGCCACCAGCATGCAATGTACGGCTTGTTACAGCGGAGTCATTTCAAACAGGCGTTGTGACTCCAAAACACTCACCCGTTTGTCAGCCTAACAGAAATTTATTAGTGCCAATACCGTCCATGGGCTCATGCCCCACCATTGTAGACCTAGACATATCGCGCTGGCCCCAACACTGCAGCCTACGTCCAAACGGTCCCATCCAGGCTCCAGCAATTCAAAGTCGCCTTGTTCTGTCAGGCTCAAAACCGTGCCACCCCGAACCCACCCTACAGTACGCTCACCAAATCTAGCCCCTCTGGTCCACCGTCATACTCCACTCTTCCCCACAGGTTGCGGGCCCCCAAATGACTAGTATTGCGCTTGGCACCAAGGAAAGAGACCTCTTTCTAACCAAAAACGTTAAGACCCTCCTCAACAGAAGGGGTCCATGTAATACATGTAACCCTCTGCCACGTCCTAAGATCCCCGCTAAGCCCATAAGTAATAACACGGTGCTACGTCCTGTTCCTTTATATCTTCACTGGTCACATAGCTCAGTCCATTCCGGAGGTATGGTAAACTGGGTTAGACATCGTTGTCTTCATTTCAGCGCTACTAAAGAACCCCGCAGTATTAGAACCGATCCCCCGCCGTCTTATCTAACGAGGCTCCTTAATCATCTTAACTTCTATCCCGGATGCTGCCACAGAACTGAACTGATTTCCGTATTACTGGCCCACCACCTGATCCCCAAAAAACGTCTGAACCATACGCTACGCGGGATAAGGCCATATATTTCCGATTGATCCTTGACTGGCCAGCTCCAGTAAGCAAACGCAATGCTTAAGCCAACGTGCCCACAACCACTGTTCCACCTTCCCAGACCAAATCTCGAGGCTTCCAATGAGCTAGAATTTAGGCCTTCTAAATTCCTACAACTTACAGATTTGTTCCAAACGGCAGCAAGATGTTCTTTAAATTTCCCGATTTTTCCTTCAGTTATGCCATACACTCCACCATCGTTACACAACCTGTTTACTCCACAGCAAACGCACGATGCTCATCGGCTATACCAACGAACAGTTTAGAACCTACCTTGGCTAATGAATCAAACGTAACAGGACATGTTCACCCAAAGGACTCACCACCAACATCCCTTCCTCCTTGCTGTTTCACGATGAATTTTCACCCCAAATCAAACCTTACACCTCTGATGATGTTTACTCCAGTTACTTATATTTGCATGCCACCAATACTGAGCCCTTTTCATTGTTACTATTGAACGATCGCTCGAAACCAAGTAAAGTACACGCGCTTCGCCTGCTGGTTTATACACGTAGATATGATTTCATACTTATCACTGCGACATGGCCAACCGACACTACCACTGACAGGGGCATTTCTATAATTGCTTGCGACGCTTTTAGGAAAGACAAGGTAAATAAGCGCGGGGAGGCTGTCCCATATGCACAAGAGACACCCGTTCAGCCTCACGGCACAGCCACCCTACCTTTAATATACTAAAAGTTTCTGCCCTGCCCACTGTAGCTGTCGGGGGTCAGGACTTACTGGCTGGTTACATCTATCGCCCCCTAGCACGTAGCGATCAGAATTCCTATCACTAACGGATGCACCTACCGACAGACCTTCCAGGTCGTAAGCTGGTAACAAGCGACTTTAACGCGCTTGGGATCTGTTGGTCCTGTTTCTGCTCCTCATAAAGTCTTTCCACATTTGCTTCCAGCGTATGACTAGGTGGGTGGACACGGCATGTTTCATTACCCACAAGGGCCGACAGTGTTCT
>LUCM01007958.1:0-90117 GCA_008360955.1 Fasciolopsis buskii
GGATATCGCGTAGCGAGTGTCGATCAGATGCTGAACTGCAGCGCGTTACCAGCTCCTGGGGGTCTGTGAACACCTTGAGCAGAGACTACGTAATGCGTGCTGAAGTGTCAGATAGCTAGGTACGCAGCGAGCAGGCTCCCTGCCAAACCTGTTGTTATGCTAGACTCTGGGCGGCCGGCACTTGTTGGGAAAGATGGCCAAAGGTCTTGCAAGAACCGTCGGTGTACTGCTGATTACCGAAGCGTCCGACCGCATGTTTGAAGCTTCGGTTATTAGCGTATGGTGCTGCCTGTTGAGATGTTGCGGTAGCGCTATTTTGGTAATAGCGTCCTTAATGGAAATAAAAGCCTCTTTCGCGAGCCTATCGAAAATGCGAACTTGCGCTTAACTCCCCGTGACAGACCTGAGTGGGCGTAATTGCTTCTGCGCAATTAGAAATAAAACGCCACTGGACGTCAACTAGGCCGACAAATTGCCGTAACTGCCGGTAAGAATAAGGCTCTGGGTAGTCCTGAATAGTTGTGACTTTATCTGGCAAGCTAGATATACCCGAGGATGAAAAGATATGTCCTAGAAATGTGACGCTGGGTTTCTCAAGCTCACAATTTGAAGCGTTAATCGTTACCTCATGTTTGTTGAAGCAGTCGAAACAGAGGAGAGGTAAGTCGAGTATTGAACTCCACTGAGTGCTAGCTATGCATATCGTCTAGCTACGCATACGTATTCTCTAACCCGCGTGTGACCTCGCGCATAAATCTTTGGCTGGTTTGAGCTTTGCATGTGTGTGCTATGAGGCATTCTCCCGAACTCAGACAGTCCAAAATATGTGGTCACCGCCGTTTTTGGTACGTCTTTTCTGCGGGGATCTGATTGTATTCTCGAACTATGTCTATGCGTTCTAAAGGTCCTGCAACCGGACAGCAACGTATTGAGATGTTTATGTTGGGAATCGGATATCAATCGGGAACGGCAACTCTTTTCAGTGTCCTGAAGTCTCCACATAATCGTCATTCGTCATTGGCCTTGGGGTTCCTGCGAAGCGGAGAGGCCCAAGGCCTACTGAACGTTCGAATCATGCCTAGTTCCAACATGTGGTCTAATTCCGCCTTGGCCAGTCGGAACTTGGCGGGAGCTAGGCGAGGATGCCTGCTAAATGTTGGGGGTGTTGTGGCTTTTATATGGTGAGTAACCTTAGCGTTGACGGCGGGCAGTGGGCTGGTGTGCCGCAGTATGCCCGGTTAGTTGCGGAGCCGGCCCACTTTATGCTGTCTGCATTCGAGTTTAGCGAGCACTTGCGAGCGTAATTATGGGTTGGACACAGGGGCGCCACTAAGCGGCCACCGTCAGCAAACATTTGGAGGATTCCACCAGTTTTCCTGCGAGCGTCAACCTGTAGATCGAAATGCTGGAGGAACGTTAGCGCAATATCGGGCAATGGGACGAATGGGTGATGGATGCACACTCAAACGAAGTTTACATCCAACTAATCGAGGTTTGGAACCGAAGGTCCTACGTGTGGATGTCCGTGCAGTTCGTAGCCCGCAGCTTCTCTACATGTGCAGCGATCAAATCACTCAGGTCTAGGGGGACTCCGCTAACCTCGGCACCTGTATCCACCAGGAATAGCTTGTTAGTCTTCAAGTCTTTGACGTTACGGATGCGACACTTAGTAGCTAGCCCGGTTTTCTGTGCCGGGAGCACGAACCTGGTAGCTTGTTTCCCTGACTTTGGCCGGGAAATGTGCAACTGGGGTCACACCGTTTTGCCAATGGGAAGTCAGTGATTTAATCGTCTCTTTCAGCGCGTCGTAACTACGAAGAGGTACGATTATATCCCTGAACAGAATGGTTATACCTAGAGGAAAACGGCCAGCCACCCGTCTAAAAATGGCTGGCGTCGCTAGTTGTTCTGTAGTTCTGGAACTCCAATTCAACTAATGTAAGCCAGAGTTAAGGACCAGACAGTATGAACAACGGTTATTGGAAGAGATCATCCGAACTTACTGTCGGATGTGGCGACGGTTTTCGCTCTGTAGACACGACACCGCATTTTTTAAAGCGAAAGTAGTAGCAAGAGCAAAACGTGCCTAAAAATGCCGGTAGACAAACTCAGCCAGTAAGAACCGGCACGTGAAAGTAATCCGGAAAAACGGGAAAAATACAGTTGTGATATTTAACGTTAAAATGGCTAACCGGGCGTCAGCCTGAAGGAATAGGGACTCACGTGACCAGGTGATCACGTCGGGCTCACGAGTTTGTAGAACCGATTGTCCTATCACGAATCGCCTACTATCTTTGCTTATCCTAAACCTTTGTGACCACTTGTGCGCCACTCCTACTCGGCTCAGTACCACTGCAATACTGACAACCTCGACACTTGACAGGGTCGGATTCGGAAGCGGTAGCAGAGTTGAGTTTATATTTTTGACAGAGCTGACGAGCGAAAGCGTGAGTGAGTAACGGCGAAATGCGCACAGAATTTGGCGGAAACGTGCTTTGACCAACAACATCCGGAAGAAGAAAACTATGTTTCGCTACAGGACGCAGGTAGCAGGGAGACACGTGTCTTCGGGATGCGCATTCTGCTGTAGGACTTAGAGGCAATAAGCATATTATTGTTTTTCTAGACAGGTCATTTGGCATCCTGTCATTGGAAGATTTCTGAAATAACGGCTCCGTAGCATACCTAGAAATGCTATGAAATATAAGTCTCCGTCCATTGGACACTAAATTTTTATTACGCTGGACCGTGTTGCACTGGCAGTCTTACCTCTGCAATTAAAACCTACAGACTTTTCCGATGATGCGGTCGATTTCCAGCGAAATTTGTTTAAGTCACACTTGGGATCGAATGGGAAGATAGAACGTCAGGGACCTCCTTGCCGAGGTCACACATGGGAGCTTTTATAAGGCATTCACATTCGCATTTTTCACTCCTGCTTAATGTTTGCAATCACTTCCCGCCAAACTACATCCTGGATGTGCTTGTCTCGAAACGAATGAGATCAAGGAACCGTCTTCTCAGTAAATAGGGGCGGAAATGACGGACTGCATTAGTTGGAGTAGGCATTTATTCACGTTGATTACACACTCACAGGCGTACTAAGCTCGGCTTGTGAAGGCAACCAAGTTCTCGACTCGTGTTTTGCACCCTTTCGCAACGTGAGGGAGGCTTTTTATCCTGTAAGAATGGTTAAAGGAAGTCTGGCAAAAAATGTTCAGTGCCAAGTCTTGCATGTTCGAGCCGCCATGATCTGTCAGAAAAATCATCTATTACACGCTAGATTTTTCATTATACCCTAACAATCGCCCGGAGAAACCGTTGTGTAATCAATGACCTCGCGAAATTGACAATGCATTTTTCATTTACCATGACAACGGATAAACGACATTTATGTGGTGACATTATTCTAATTTCCACTATTTGCTATTCTGATTCCTACTTTCGACTACCCTATCCCAAACACATAGAAACGTGCCATATTTGGCAGTTAAGCCGCAGCCAAACCGTTTTCTTCTGCCATGTCTTCCAACCTCACAGTCGGTAAATTTTCAGGAGTATGTTAGCATGCATATGTACATAACCATCTAGCATATGGTACCCTCGTTTATATTCACCCATATTTACCCATGAAGTCAGAGGTAGATGTGTACGTAAATAATTGCATAAAACGGGCATTAACCCAGCTACCTGCGGACCGGTCAGTCACCACCCCGATGGATGACCCCTGGGAACGGACGTTTCACGTGCTTTTCCATATTTCAGACCGGTTGCTGTGCAAACCCCATTGACTGAATTGCTTCCTCTGCTTACCTGTGACGGCGGCAATTAGTCGGTGGTTGTACATTGCAGTGCTACTTCGACTGCCTATTCCTTAGCTTCACAAAGCCAAGCTTTCGTCGACTGATGCGTTAAGAATAGTGCGTACTATTCCCGATGAACTACTACATAGATAGTACATCTAACGCATTACAATTACTCACTGTCGCTTGTGGCATTGATCAGGCCAATCATTTCGGAATCACCAAGAAATTCGTTGCCAACTTCTTCTGTCTTCTCTGCCGATGTAACTGTAGTGACAAGTGCAGCTGATCTGGTAACCTAGGTGTGGGGCAGAATGTGACATCCGACTAGACCCAACATGATTCATAATGGTCCTTCGGGTGGTTAGCAAGAGGTGACGTTTTGCGGCCGGGAGTGTACGATTTATGGGTGAACTGACTTTGTCAGGCACATCGCTGAGGATGTGGTCGCCCCTGAATTCCAATCTCAAGTACACGCGTTTACTTTATAGGTCGGATTATACTTCGGATTTCGTCGACTATGGATGTAAAGGAATTTTGCTAGGCAACCATCACGAATGCGCGCCTGTATAAAATCCGTATAAATCTTGCGAAATGCAAGTAAAATCCACCCCACATGGCGTTTCAATCTACGGAGATTCGCAATGGCCCCATTCGTTCGGCGGAGCAGACACAAGTCTTCAAAATGGATGTCAGAACTTTGCTCTGGATGGTCGCCCAAACTAGTGCCAAAAAGCACTGTCCTGGTGTTTATTTGCGAAGCAACTGATGACTACCAAACACAAGCGACCACAATTCACTTTTTGAACTTTTGTTACTAATCACGGACCGGAAGATTTTGGCCTTCACATAAGTAATGCCGAATGCATTGCGTGGCCCAGCGATCTGTATGCGAAAACTATCAACACGACTTTGAGGTTGCCAAGGGGATGACATTACCTGTTTGCTGTAGCGAATATAATCCCTGCACGCGTTAAGTGCAGCTTACAAGTGAACACTACAACTTACAGACTGTGTTACGCAAGAGGCACCCGGATTTTCGAATATCATTCAGTAGCCAACTATTTCTTACCAATTGTAGGTGGAACTCCATGTAAACTGCCAAGGGACTGATTGCAACCGATCTTCTTTTTGGTAGACTGAATGACTTGAGGTTTTGACGCGCTTCACACAATCTCGCTAACGGCGCCCAAAATTTTCTTTTCTATTCATGACCTTATCTGTTCTTTTGTACGTATGCCGGTACTATTCGCTTTGTTGCTACTCATGGTCACTAATAATTTTTGCCACTCATCGTGCGATTCCGACTGTGATATTTTCACCACTAATATATATCTTCGGTTTTGCCAAGAAGCCTGTTGAGTGCCCGATTATGAATTACAGTGAAAGCGACAGGGTGAGATGTTTATTTTGATTGCAGAAGACGGGGTAAGTTCGAAAGAGGAGACAATACTGAGAATGATAAGGGCAACAAATCCGAATTTAAATGGATGGTGAAAGTGAGCTTTCACTCTCACTGGTAGCTTAGCTTTTATTGGAATATTTGGGAGTCCAGTTGTTTTAGGGACTAAAGTATAAATTACATTGTTTCAAAAGTGCTGCATATGGGTCAGGTAACGTAGATAAATAGGAAACGAATGTTTAAAGGAAATTTGAAGATCAAATCTATCAATAAAGCTTAAGCGGAGCAAACGGCGGGAAGGCGTGTGGGATCCCAAGGTTTTTGTTTGGACTAGAGGGGCGGTTACTTTTATGCGAAAGGAAGAAAAATAGCAAAACGCCATAAGTGTTCTTATTCTTGGAGTTGTTTGGCCTGGTTCACGTGAACTGAAGCGAAAGCTCACAAGGGTCAAGTTTGCAAGATGCGTATGAGTAATCGGAATCCTCAGGAAGCCCAGAGTTCACCGCTTGCAGAGGGGGAAACCGGTTGAATGACTGATTAGGATTTGACATTGTGAAGGATTGTTCCAAACCGAGGACAAATTTAACAGCATGGGGGTGTGTAGTGAAGGCAAATTTGGCCGGGTTACTTATGAACATGTACTGCTAGCTTTACGTGGTTTTGTGCTAGCTGACCTAACCAACAACAGTATCAGCTAACGGAGTCAAAGTATGCGCAAAGACGTTATACAAAAGGGATCGCATACGGCCGTTGTGGAAAAAGAGCATTGATTCGTACTGTAACGATTACTGCAGATGTATTTGATTTGGCGGCTGTATGGCGCTTGGGATGCGGGTTGCCTCTAAATGACGCTGCGCGAACGCCGGGGTAAGGCAGGGGGATCGACGAGATCTTCTTAGGTTTCCCCTTTAATATATCGTCACTGATACTTTGATGGTACAATTTTAATGGGCGCAGCAGAATGTGCCATAGAGATCAAACAAGTCTAGAAAATAGCAATACTCGTGACATTCATGCCCAAAAGGAAAGATTGAAAGAAACCCTCGGTGCAAGGCCTGAATGAATCGGAAAACCCGGGGAAAGAAGCTAGGCATCGCACAAGGCTTGCAACGACCAAAGCACGTTGTTCATATCGTTTCCTGCCGGTTGATGGATCCCATGAGGTGCAATGTGTCACCTTGTGATAAAAGCTACTAATATAATACAATATAATATAATGTATATTTCTCGATTTGCGAGATGCATGCGCAAGGCAAGATCAATTTTTTACATAGATGGATGCAGCAGGAATACGCATGTGATCGAAGAGACGGGGGTGAAAGCGACCTCTAGTGATTTGGAGCTTGTTTGATTTTGTATATCTCGACATATGAGAGTTGCGCAGATAGAATCAAAATTATGCAGGAGGACAATAGACATTGGAAGATGAAAAAACCCCATACATGCATGTGGTTTCGCCCTAGTCATAGCATGTGATTTTCCGGCAAGGAGGGCTTAGTGCTAGAAATGGTTAGCAAGATTTTCTGTGGTTGATTCCAGTCTATCACTGCGAGTTATATTGTTTGATGCACTAAAGGTGCGTATGCGGGAAAATATGGACTGGAGGGCAAATGGTGTCGCGCCTGTTGGGCCGGGGTACTCCCGATAGTCAAGAGAGTCGTATGGTTAAATTAATAAAATATATATTAGAATTATTACTATATATTATATAATTAAAACATTATAAATCTATTATATATATAGTATCAATAAAGTTATAATATATTAAAAAATAATTAAGTAAATTTTCCCAGAATTTCTAAAAATAAATCTAATAATTATAAATATCATTAAAAATATAGATTATATAAATATAAATAATTAAATAAAAAAAAATAAATAATATAATTAAATTATAATAATTAGGGTGGAGATGAGTATCCATTATGGATGCGATAACGGAATGGAGATGAAGCGAAAACTAGGACTGGATATCAAAAGGCAGTATAAAACTCAAACATTCAGAAGGCAAAGACAACGATTAAGCAAGGAGAGGGCGACAATGGAATGGGTATTGTGCGATCGGTAAATACTAATAACTGAAGGTTTGTTTCGAGGAAATTTGCGTAAAATTGAGCTTGGTCTAGAGATGAACGTGGCGTTGGAGAAGAAGGAGAACCGGAGTCAAATGGGTCAATCTCTGGTGGACTTGTGTGAAGAAATCGTCTTTCCAGGATCGGATTTATCGCAGAGCCTTGGGATTGGTTTTATCCAAACACGGACTATGAAGGCTGGAAGAGAGCAAAAAAGACAGGACGGCGGTCCTAGCTAGCTGCCAGCTGCAAATTCAAGAAGCGATAATTTCAGGCAGCTTCCGAGAAAGAGTTTACTAGGCGCATAGATACAGATATCACAAATAGTACGGTACGAATATGAGAATCTGGATTTTCTTTTTATGGACATAATATAATACATATATATATAAACCGTCTTTTAAATAAATGGGCTGGCTATGTCTAGTGTGTGGATCGCCTGACGCTATGAGTAAACAGAATGAACGGATTCTGTAGGATGTCACACTGTGAGTAAGGAGAATGAGCGGTATTATAAATAGGAGGACAGGAGTAATTGCTGCTGATCTAAATAATGATCGAACTACAAGATGGATGCACTAAGGATATTGACTCAATTCCACTTGTAAACAGGAGTTATATGTCCTCTAGGGGCGTGCATTTCGAACAAGAACTGGTTCAGGAGCCAGTGGGTATGGTTGATGTAAGCGGTCACTATGGGAGAGAGATACACATAAGGATCTATATTCCGGCGATAGTTAAGTCTGAATTGGCAAAATGGATAGATATCGATGAGGATGAATAAAGAGAGAATAAGACATTTGCTTATTTCATCTGAAGGGATCATTGAGTTCGTCCGAACGTGATTTCTGCAGGCCATCATTTGCATGAAAGAGGTTCAATGAAAAGTAAGGGTGCGTTGATAGGAATGGTTTCTTTTTTCTTTTTTTTTAGAATACAGTTTGCAGGTTATGGTTGCCCACACAGTGTTGGCGAACGGTGTTGGGCATTAGTAAGGTGAGTGGGTGGGAGAGGGCTATGGATGAGCTATCCATAGCGAAGTCAGAACGATAAGGTTAGTGGATAGGAAGTCGACTATTTAGGATAGGTAACCAATTTTCAGGCAGGAATACGGGCGAGTTAGAATCTGCGTGAATGCACGTAACTAAGTAGATGTGCTGGTGTGAGAGATCTGTTTGCAGATGGATGGAAACCAGAGTCGAATTCCTAATGACTTGAGTAGGGAGAATTTACATTTCCTTTCCGCAATCGAAGGAAAAGGTGACATTATCGCGATTAAAGAAGCCAATCAGTTTTCCATTAACTGATGACTCAGTGAGTTATGGGTGGTATAAGATTGATGAGATACCGGTAAGTAATACTTTACTTAAATTCGTATTTTAATGCAATAGATAACGGTGAAAGAGATGCGCAAGCTGATGGGGGATTTATTCATATTTGACGGATAGTCTAACAATGAAGAAGTTGGCTCTAAACGGAAATAAGGGAGATTTATAATAGGATAGCCTTTGGAGGGAGTACGGCAGTGGTTTCCTACCGAGGTGAGAGCGCATCTGTCTTTGTGATATATTTGTTAAATGGAATACCAGGTTTTAGGGGGTATATGCGTCGGAGCACAAAGGATATAATTTCACAATCACAGCGTCACTGTAAAATTTAGGCTCGTAGAGTAGCCAATTAACTGCTTGGTAATGACGCTGGACGTTTTCACATCGCATCTGTCGCACTGCCTCATGTTAGAGCAGACTAGAGAGAAATACTTCTAGACGGTCTGCCGCGGGTCTAAAGAGGTGTTAGTTTTGCTTTCGTTAACTTCAGAGTTCGGCGCATAAATTTGGCTGGGAAGAAATGGTGGTGTTGTAGTGGCCGGGTTTATCAGAACAAGAGGGGTAAATGGTAAAGGTGAAGATCAATATGGATGTAGTAGCGGGATGGAGAAGAGTCGAAATCACACTGGATATTATATGAGGTGGATAGCTAATGGTAATCACGACTTCATAGTCAAAATAATGCTTAAATGAAACAGCAGGGAAACCTTCAGTTTTCATGCAGATAATTTGAAGGGACGAAAATAATATATGAGAATTGTAGACTGAACATGGAACTTACAAAAATGTTCACTGGATTTTTGCGGATGGGAGCAGATTGTGATGTGTGGCGGGAAGTAAGCGGGTATGTGTAAGATTTACAATCAATCCTTAAGTACATTCGCCATGAACGACCTGTGTTCCTTGTTTGATGTTGGAGATTGGTGTTCTGTGGTGGTACGGGTTTTTAAGTTGGGGTTCGCTCGGCAATTTCAGATGGTGACTAGTAGTGTTTGACAATCGTTGATGGCATCTGGGATGAGGCACGGGGGGGTCATTGCGTGGACTTGGCCTTGTCTGGGTCGCGCGCCAAGTACTGGATAGCAGGAAGCAATTCCTAAAGGGGATAAGACATATCAAGCGCAAAGGGATGGAGTGGAGATTTGGCGGTAGGTTGCGTTGCCTTGCAGTCGTTGGCGGCATGGAGAAAGCGCGGGAGACGGACAGTCTGGAATTTGTTCCAAGCTGGTTTTGAGTGAGTAACAAAAATGGGAAAGTATAAAGTCAGTTTCTTACCAAGATTTACAGGGACCAGACAATGTATGAACGACGCAGGGGGAGTTTTCGTTGAAGGGAAGTGTGCAAAACATGGCTGCTCTCACAACTATAGACCATATGGCTCAGTGAGACTTATGCTTTAGGGTCCTTATTTGAAGCGCGTTCCTAATCATCTTCCGACATCTTAGCAGATGCAGATTCCAGTGGTCCGATAGAAGGCCAGCGCAAATGTAGGAAATAAGTCATATTTGTTCTGTTGTGGACTGTTTGGTTACCGGGCTGGTGTATCATGCTACCAGGGCGTCATTGTAAGATGGTCTTGAATTACCGCCGATGTTTACTACTTCTAATCCTGGCAAAAAGCATAACTGAATGGATGCGATTGGCAGTGTGGGCTTGGGTGCAGGCAAGGGAATTTGTTATGAGAACCGTACAAGAAAGAGGATGAGACCATAGGATATTTTGATCCGTAATTTATGTGTGTTGAACGGACGGATAGCACTTGTACCATCATAGTATTTTAAAGGTAAGCTTGCATGAGCTAATTAAGACAGATGAGCGTTTTGTAGCCGTCAGCATACGTACAGGTGTGCAGTTGGGGGAATAGCGGCATGTTAAAATATAGACGTGGTGGGTGGTGAAGCTATGTTGGAATTAGTCGATGACTACATACCGAACGGTCCAGCAAAGTAGTCAAACGTTTATTTACTGAACAAGGGCGGTGTGGGGTTTCCCATTTTTGCAGGGTTGGTCTGGGCTGATGGCATACATATCCTTGTAGAAGGTGGCCCATTCCTTCGCAGCCTCAGTGTGCTTTGGTTAATAGGGTCAACCTGCTCCAGCAGAGACTTTTTCTCTTTTTTTCCAACAGAGGAAAGATTGAATCCCTATAAGTACTTTCCATAGTTCCTCCGCCTAACCTTAATTTTCCGCGTTGGTTTTTCACAACTGCTGGGGGTGGTCTGTTTTCCCCACGTTCGGAGATGCCGAAGCAAACCTGTCGCAGTCATTGGGGTCTTCGCACGGACTAAAGAAATAAAAGTGGGGATAAGCAAGCACACGGAGGATGGTGGCTTATGCCGTAAAATACAGACCTGTATGTAGGGCTCCGTCATCGTCAACGCTGTCTTACTTCCATTAACGAGTGCTGCTTGGAACTTACTAATGTGGACTTGTGCGTCGCATAAGCGAATCGCATCGTTTGTGTGACGTGGATAGATTTTCCTTTTTTATTAATGAAACTAGGCTGGGTACTTAAGGAAAAGGAGTCTACCTGGTTCGCGTTGGCAGGTTACTGGGAAGCAATATGAGTAGGTAGGAAGAGCAAGAGGAACCTCGAATATGTTCTCTGATGAAATGTCTACGAGGAGAGAAACTAGTTCCGACAACATCCAGCATAAAGACAGGATCTTTTATGTTGGCAGGGTAAATCAGGGGCAGAGAAAACTATGCGGAAAGGAATCAGAGGTGAGAAGACCGATAAAAGGTAGGTTAACCGCGGTTATAGTTGTCATAGGATCCAGCATCCTTCTGCTACCACGGACCTTAATGTTATTTGGTGTTGTTGGCCGAGATCCAGGTATTGAAGACTCTCCTGTAGTAACTGTTATAAGCCTAACCAAACTTCGTACGCCCGAGTCTCTGAGAGATAAGGGTCGTATATGCGAATAATGGTCTAAACAGTCAGTAGTTTCCAGATTTCGTTTATGAACGCGGTGTTAGACTGATGGGGCAATGAATTCCACAAGGAACAATATCTCACAATAGAATGGTCCGACCTAGGGTTGGCTAATAATAAAAAACCTATGTGATATGATGACCAGGCTAGTACTGAGAAGTGTAAGAGTGAACGGGAAAGCGTGGAAGACATACCCATGGTATTTGCACGTATGCCATTTGGGAAGCGTTGGGCATAATTGTGGGCCAAGGGTAGGTCCCCCCTTAAAATGGTCACGACAATTTCATTTACCCAGAGATCAGTGGGGGTTAATCTTTGGTGTTGTCCGTATTACGCTAGTATACTAGGTTCTCTTGCGCCTTCAGATGGAGTGTTATGGAACACAAGATGGCGGAATGTGTATTTATAAATTCATCGCTGACTCAAAGGCACGCTCTTCTGAGATAGGAGTGTTGGTCAGTTGAAGGAATCAGGGGATACTTAGGTAATTATTTAGGGCAGCCTCAAAACTGGATTGGTTCCGTATGCATGGAATGCTAATTGGAAGTTTGTTCCAAAGCCTGGCATAAACAGCAAGAACGAAATGCGACCTTAAAGAAGATTTGGCGATTTCTGTATGGATGGTTAGAGACCTGTGACGGAGAGGGTAGGGGCCGGCAGGGAATATAGGTGAGTCGGTGGAGAGGGAACGCCTACTCGCCAGGTTATGCAGAAAAGCCAGGTTGATTTCCAGTCGCCGTAGCCAGTGGTTTAAGTTTGAGGACCAAACAGTGTTCCTTGTAATTTAGATTCGTTAACCAACCTATCACTTGCTTAGTGAAGCGTCTCTGAATACTTTCAGTGGTGATCCTATTTGACATTTGCAATCGTTCCTGGGGCACACGACGAAACATTATGGTCATGTCAAGGAAGAATATTTTGATGGCCTTTTTCTTTTCGATATTTAGGGTGACCAGGTTAAAATAAGAAACTAGCATACGGTACAGAATTCGTGCTTAAGAAAACCATGCTGAGATTCACCAAATAAGTCGTTGGTCGTGAGAAAGTCAATTATCCGATTCTCGACAATTCTCTTTCTGAGACTGGACAGGTTGGGTGTTCGGTTTATTGGACAATAGTTTTGTGGGTTGTGCTGTGGTCTAATTGTGTGGAGAGCAACAGTATTGGAGACCTTACAGTGAGCGGGAAGTATCCCAATTGAAATAGTGATAGTAAACGGTTTTAATAAAATAAGTGCAATGTCAGAATAGCCGAAGCAGAATAGGGCGGGGAAAACACCATCTGAGCCAGGTCGGTAAGACGGTTTGACGACAGCAAGAGTTTCCTCTGTTTATTCCATATTAAATGCGATAGACGAAAGTGTTCGATATTATCCTAGGGAAGGTGTGTAAATTGGTGGCGATGTTTGTAAGAAAGGTGGAGAGTACTGAGTTAAAAGCTTCGACAATTTCCCTTGGATCACCAAGCTGGCGGCTGTTGTGTATGGTGTACACAGGGGCACCAGATGTATCGCGAATAGTGCGGGACTGCAGAATTTTGGCCGCATGCGGCATGGATACGATTGCTAAGGAGCAGTTCTTTCCTGGTTACAAATTAGTCTTCGGAAGCCGCAAGCCGGTAATTTTGAAGTGGATTTATCCTTAATAATATGAAGAAGCCTCAGGTTTTCGTGTAGGTATTCTGCAGTTTAAGAATCTTTATTTAAAATTTGCAGATTTTGCTTATTCGCAATGGCCGGAGTTGAGCTGTGCGAGGAGTGAGGTTGGTGATGATCGAGTATAGGATTATATGTAAGAAGACGGCAGCTTCTTGGGAGCCGGACGAGTGGAAAATGTCGGGCCAGTGAAGGCTCCGTAGAGCGGCAGTCAAACCAGCCCAATTTTCTAATTTGTAAGGGAAGCTGGCAGACTGGATAGTGGTTGCAGATGTGCGGCCTCTGGGAAGAATATGAGGAAAGCAGAAGTCCATCTTGTGGTCGCTACCCCGAAAGGTATCTAGCACGGAGGTGCCAACATTAGGCAGACCGTGGCTGAATATGAGTTCATGGATATTATTTCCTCAGGTGAGGTTTGCGACAAGCTGCGTCCATCCTCCTACGCGTCTTACGAACGAAGTTCGAAAGGTGCAAGCAAGCAGCTTCGGTGGACCAGAAAATTTTAGGAGCTATAAGTTTCGCCTCCCCAGGGATGGGTGCTATTTAATCGAACGCCGTGAGGAGTTGAGTGAGCTCAAATTTGTTTCATGATGGAGGTCGGTCAACTTATCCAAGGTGTGCCAGAAGGTTAGGCATGCGCACAAAGAGCCGCGAGTTGTCGAGAGAAATGTTTAAAACTTAATGTTGGAGGGAGAAAACGGAGAATGAGGGCTTAACGTGACCCAGGCAACTACCTCCAAGCCGGTTGGTTCGTTTCCTTAGAACGTTATTTTAAGCACTCAGAAGTATTTGGTTTGTGGTTGTGTCCAGTAAATTGCGTATCAGTGAATAAAATGATGTCATATGTGTGACGTTATACAAACGTCCAAGGAGGTTAATTGTACTTTAGAGGGATCTTGCGTAAAGCAGAATCAAACACTTTGGATGTTCAATCAATGGTGAATGGTTTAGTGTGCGGGCCGACATTCGGAATTGTGACTTGATGACCTAAGTCCAGCGAGGAGGAGGCGGGTCTTAAAAGGAACATGGTAAGGAACACTTGGAGTTGTTGGAGTTTGGACATTTGTGTAGCACCATGGTGAATGGCTGGAAGACATTTTCGACAGGCTGTGGGATGGGACGATACAGGATTCAGTGCCGAAGTTTACTAATGGCACATCACTATATGAATGACTTCGTTGGTGGAGCCAATGATCATTGGCTACCAAGGAGAAAACTGGGCAAACGACCCAAGTTCCGTTCAAGAAAAACTGGTCGCAGGGAGGACGACTCTTGTAGTTCGGAAGGCCATGTTTTTAGAACTACATCGTCGACTGGCAATACAGCCCTCGAAAGGACCGGGCCGGTGATGGGCACTTCTCAGAAGGGAGCATGTTATTTAACTGTGAAGAATAGTTATAGTTGACGTATTATCGAATAAGAGGATGATGAGGCATTCGGATGGGTGGGATTTCACTCGTATTGCAGCTGCAATTAGGGATAGGGTGGATTAAGGACGGTTGGAGGCTCATAGGAGATGACGGTTGCGTGGTCTTTGGATTTTTGCGGATGTTTCAAACATTAGAAAGGCAGTAGCATTCGTCAATTTGGGTAAGGTGGTTTAAGTAAAGAGAGTAGGGGCCACAGTTAAAAGTGATCGGCCCAGGGTGGCAGAAGTCAAATAAGACATTTGAGAAGGTGGTTTAGGTGGTATATACTAAGTTGACAAGCAGCAGTAGTTAGTCTCTCATATGGGACCGACTTGACGGGAAATGCAAAGACGTTTTCATCGGTGCCGTACTGGTGGATTGCTGACTCTGGCGCTTTTGTTAACCATTGGAGAAATCTGCAGAAGTCGAAGCCACCTCGGGTGCATTAGGTTCCTTGCTGCACCGAGTTTGTGTAGTTTTCAAACGCCGTTGGGTTTTTCAGCTTCGACCTCCCTTCAGGCAAATGACTTGCAACTCCGTCTAGTGGAATTTGAAAAGAGTTCTGCGAGCTTCCATTTGAAGGCCAGATAAACGGTGCACACGTGGGATTCAGAGGTTAGCCACCCACAGTTATGGGCGGGTCAAGACAGTAGTCATGTGGGAAGACCTTTTCGGTAGACCGGGTGGGGATTGCTATTGAAGCAGCAGGTAGGGTAATCAGAGTAATAGGTAGACTGGGAGTGGTCTGCATTAAATGGTTAGTGGTGCTTTCGTTGTCGGTCGTGTGGGTGGTGAGCAGGTGGCACGGGTTTGGATTTAGCGGGAAATTTCTTGGGATCTCGTATAGATGTGCATATTTTCTACGACAAAATGTAGGCAGAACCGTTCAAAACTGGCGTGGCGAGTGCGGAAACTACTTCATCCAACGAGATCAAATTGACATCCACTCGGAAGCTAATGGTTCCGCCCAATAAATTTGGGAGAGCGAGAGGCGTCGCCGAGCAAGACGTTTTCTGCGACGGCCTACTTGGGGAGCAGACAAGAATACCAGGGCTGATTGTAGAGAGACGACGTACATTCGCACTCCCGAAGTTGGGGTTGGTGTGAAGTAGCGAAAGGTGGGCTAATTGGCTGGGTGATAGGGCGAAAGAAGGAGCATTTACCAAATAAAGTTCGACTAAAATCGGTAGGGACGAAGGCGTCACAGACCGCGATAATTTTAGAATCCTCATAATACTCCGAACGTGGGCAGAAGGGGGGATTGGTGGTAATGGTTGCACCGCGGTAATTCTAGGTTTTCAGAACACCTCTTTGCGGAAACACTTGTGCGGATACTGTTTCATCCAACAGTTTACCAGTTTTTCATGGATTGTTTGCCCGCGAGTAGATTTGCGAAATGATAAGAGGTAATCGTGGCGCTGCAATTTTCTTCGTGATCCCATGCAAATCTGCCGACCGTCTGACGTAACAATGCCTGATTAAACGATCTCACGAAGAAACCGAACGGGATTACTAGACACGATGGTGTTTCTGCCTGTAGTTAAACGCTTTGAAATTCGGCATCAAGAGTCCAAAACTGGCAGATAGATGCCAAACTTAAATGCTGGAACAGCTTTGGGATGTCGTGATGTTGTTTATTCGACGCAAATGCATAACGTCTGAGAAGAACAGTATTTCTGATAATATCATAAGTGATTTATTGGGAGAAAATGAATTTCCTATTCGCCGCTTCACCAAGTTCTACGGTAGCCGCAGTCACGGAACGGTTCTATTTTGACTATTCGTATTCATGCTTCAATTTGATTTCGAGGGTCGAATGGTTCGCTTTTTCTCGGGGTGGTTGGTTTGAGAATCATGTGGCATCTTTTGTTTTGGTCCGAGAGAGGCTAACGAAAATAGGGAAGTGCCTGAAAATTCTTATGTAAAGGTTGTGACTAGCTGAAATGGAACGCGGGTAACAGTGGTAATGAAAGAGATTGTCCCGAGAGAAACTCACGGGAGTTGCTCAATAAACGCTGATCGGGCTTTCTTACGCCTGTGTAAACATTTAAAAGTGAATTAGGCAAATTTGTTGCGCAAAAGCTTGTGAGTTGGTGCGAACAAACTTCGCTTGATAATGCGCAAAGGAAATGCTTGAATGACTTTGTTTATCGGAGTATCTTTGGTAGTCTGCGATGTGATCCATTCACGTTCAAAAAACAGCGAGCGGACTAGAGCTAAACTGGGCAGAAGAATTATCTGAAATGTGTGCCGCTTCAAGAAGAATCAATTCAAGATTAGTTTGGGCTAATAACAACAAACGACTTTGAAAAGCAATTACTGACTAATGAGCTGTAGCGGTCAGCAAAAATCCAGCAGCAGGGCTGTAGTTTCCACTAGGATGGTTAATAAAAATTTAAAATAGTGCAGCTAAACACCAGGTAAACGTCGGAGTTAGAATTAACAAAAAACATTTCAAAACAATAAAACTTGGTTCACTGTACGAATGCGGCGCAGGAGAGTCCAAAATTGTAAATACACATGGGGCTACAGCAAGTGTCGCGCAGCACGCGTCCACAAGTATTAGTTGATAACTTACTATTGCCTAATCACGTTTCAGGAAGCCCATAACCTAATTTGGTTTGATCATGTGAATGACACTTGGAGCCAAAAAAGACTGCTTATGATTGCGCTACTTTAACTAGAGAGGGTGGCGCGAAATCAAATTAAACAAACGCTACCGGGCAGGCTCTGAACGGTTTGTTGAACTTCACCACATGATGCTGCACATATCCGTCACTGATTTGCACGGTTACTGTCCGTTTGATCGCAGCGATCGACCCCTACTGATAGATGACTTCTCTGCAGGCTAAGGCGTTCGACTCAGAATCGTTCGTCCCGGGTTCGCGTCCCAGTTCGGGCGCGGTGGATATGCACTGCCGATGACTCCTAACAAGGATGAAACAGCTGTACAGTGCTTCCATGGTTTCTCATGGTGAGTTGAGCTATGATATCTCATGGGGAATTGTTTCATGTACTCTTTTTGTCTTTAG
Organism: Fasciolopsis buskii; assembly: GCA_008360955.1. NCBI lineage: Eukaryota > Metazoa > Platyhelminthes > Trematoda > Plagiorchiida > Fasciolidae > Fasciolopsis > Fasciolopsis buskii. The sequence continues at coordinate 17,636 of LUCM01007958.1, forward strand.
TAGTTCAGGTTCGAGTTGAAGGGAATGTCCCAGGGTAGATTATAGAAGTCGATGTCTAACTCACAAGCACGGAGCTCTGAGCTATGATTGTTAGCTCGTTGAAGGACGTCGGCGAAGCAAAGGAAGGCTTTAAGAATTTCTTAAAAATAGGGTTGGTTCTGAATGCAGTAACTGTCAGCGGGATGCATGTTGCAAGACTTGAAATACACAATAAGCACAAAATGTGACCCTAAAACATACTTAGCAGTAACTGCGGAGATGGTTGGACAACTTTTAATAGTATGGGTTGAGATAGGAGACCGCCGGCAGGTATTTAGATAAAAATCTCCTATTTGCCAGGCAGTGTGAAAAGATAGGTTAATTTTTGGGCGGAGTGGCCAGAGTTCCCCAATTTTGAGAAATGATCAACAAATACATTGATTCTGAGGCTACCTACCTGCCCCGTATTTCCGAAGCAGGTCTGTTTCCATCTGCACGGTTATGGGCAGCTTTCTGTCTAATAACAACCATCCCATTTTAATCTCACCATTATTTTAACTAAGCATTTCATGGTACATCGTTTTTGGTCCTGGATTTGTGAAGGCCGGACATCCGGCCGCTTTGTCCCCCACACTTTTCGACGATTTTACAGGGCGCTGTGAACCTTTACTGCCTTTAACTAACTGGAAAAGGTGGCTGCACTTGGGTTGCCATGAAATAGAAAGACGATTACGGAGTTGACCTTAACAGGTTATTTGGAAGCTTCTCCTTGTCGAAGGTGTCGGTATTCAGCTTAGGGTAAAAACGGCAATGGTTTTATCGACTGCACTTAAGTCGCTTGGATCATGACCCCACTAAACGTCATATCGGCATGCTGATCTTACCTGAGTCGCCAAAAAAGATCCAGAAAGAAGGGAACAAATTTTGTGAACTTAAAGTTGAGAATCTCAACGTCAATCATTTATGTTTAAACAGGCTCTATTCAGACCCTGCTGATTTAAGCATTCCCGAATATTTAAAGAATCAGCTACAAATTTATCACGCGGAGAATTCCGGCGCATTTACATCCTCCGATGTTCCAGAAAGGTAACCTCATTTTGCCGATGACTCTACGTGTCTGAAAACAAGATGCTGGCATCAAAAGTTAAAACGTCTAGCGATTCAGCTCACGTTGGGCAGATGCTCAAAGGGTTTTGAAGTGTTGGCGTCAAAAAGCGACTGAATTCCTCCGAATTCGGAAGTACAACCAGGGTAGTTGGTTTCCTTTTTCTCCTTCCCGAAATCTTCTTTCTGTCCTTTTCTTTAATTAACGGGGTGAACAAAACACTATACACTTCCAACACCATTTCAATAATTGACAAAAGAACGACATTTCTTCCAGGTACAGTCGAGAGCCAAAGAAATCGTTCGTCATGAAAATCCAGGAACCCGCCCTCAGCCGTCACGGAGAGGCACGTTATTAACTGAGGGAGTTTGTTCTAGTCAGCGTCAAGGCCGTAAACAGAGGATCTGAAATGAAAGATCCCGCTGAACCTTTCTTTCGTCAGCTGCACTAAGTGCCCTTGGATGATAAGTTTTCCGCCGCCAAAGGGAGTGCACCTATTACTAGTTAAAGTGCTCACCTACTTGCTCCGCCATAACTAAAACGAAAAGCTTATCCCGTCTTTGTGAACGCAGTCGCTATACGTGTCCACTTTGAAGACTTATAAATGCAGCGATTGTTGCGATTGCCACGAGATCCGTTCAACTGCAATGGCCGGGACAATTTCATCCGTCGGTAACACCGCGCGGTTTCAGGCCAGTTGGCCAAGGAAACAACCGACAACCGCAGTCCGGAGTTGAGGCAATAAAGACCTCAATTGAAATCTCAGCATTCACCGAATGTGCTGCAAACTTCTTTGCTCTACGATGGTAGTTCTTCTTGAGGTGACTAGGCAGAACAATCAGTGTAAATCAGTACTCCATAGTAGAAGTTTAAAACGGATTTCACAATATTTTGCTGGAATTTTGCCCCTGTATCTGTTCTTGCATGGGACAATACGGTTACACATGAAGCTCATTCGAAAAACAGCCGCATTCTGCAGTTTTGCTCTTTTTCTTAATGTTCTAGCGATGAGTTATTGGGCGTTTAAGAACCACTTTAAAAATCTTCCCATTTGCTGCAAAGCCGCGCATACTGACTGGAAGCAATTAGCATTAAAAAGTTCAATTGACTCTTGTCCATTTGGGATTCCCATCAATTTGGTAGTTCACGGTCACATAATCGTCATTGCGGCCGCGAAAGTGATGATGAATGACTCTGCATGGCGACTAGGACAGCATTTCATATCTTGCCACGAACCTCAACGGTTTCAGAGAACTTGGACGCAAATATTAACCACTTATTTAGATGAGAAGGATATTTTCACCGCGACGACGGTTTTCAGTGTCACCGTTAAGTTGCATCGTCGGATCCGATTAAAGAAACAAAGAAGACTGGAGACCATAAAGCCAACAGCGATGCGGAGGAAACCAGAAAACCGAAAGTAGGAATTGCCTTAAGGTCCCAAAAAAGGTAAATCGGGGTTCGGAACGTCAGCCATATGAGTGAGAACAGTTCGCAGGTCAGCCAGCACCAGGCATTTAAACCTATCCATAAAACATGCCGAGGAAACGCTCATTACGAAATCTAAAGCTAGAAGAAAACTGTTATTTCGAAAAGAAAAGGATTTTCCAAAATTAGTTGGCTTGAATCAGAGCGTTGGCTTAAAACGGCGGCATATAGCTGGGACTGAAATGACATCCAAACATCGTGAGGGGCAGCTGACGGCTGGAACGATGCTGGCAAAATTGGCAAACGCAGAGCTAGTGGAGTTGATTTTGGCTAGATTTTGACTCGTTTATGATGGCATTGGTTGTACAATCCTCTTTTTTGGACGGAGTATCTGGTTTCTGTGGGAGCTGGAGGAGTCTTAAAGAGGTACCTGCTAACCGGAAGAACATCCGATACACCGCCTCGCCGAGAACAGCCCACTGTACAATGACGACCGAACCATAAAGCCCAAATACAGGGTATCGGGCGATAAGCATAATGCAGCATGCACTGAAATTGGCACGGAGAAGTTGTGCCCAGGCAGTGTTGGAGGCAACCATGTATAGATAAATAAACTTAACAAAAACGGCAGAAGACCGCGGTTCTGACAGCTCACTGGGGGACTAGCCAGAGGAAATCACAGTTCAGTGGACACACACAAATGACGCTTTGAGCAAACGATGGAGTAAAGGTGAAGTCTCCTGTTGTACTTGCAGCTTTCCTTTGGAAGCTATATAGCAAAAAACGAGGAGACAGATTGGTTATTGGACCTGATGTCCGGAATGAAGTAGAGTGTCGGGTAAATTTGGGTCAGTTGGCGAATCGGATAGTTCTATACGCCAACATGTGCAATATAGAGAATATATAGAAGAAACTACTTGCAATAGCTCGGAAGAGAAACGCCATAACAATTGGAGCAACTGAGATGTTGTCCTTTGAAGTGGATCACATTCTGCAGGAAGTTGCAAAAAAGCACTATGTTTACAGGCAGGATAGGGTAAGTAGAATGCTTGGCGGTAAGGCTATCGTACTAACAGAGGAGGGATTGTTGGGCGGAGACTCAGAAGTAACTCTGGGAACCACAATGCATTGAGTTCACTTTAAGCTTCCAAATAGGGAAACGGCCGTTGACTGGGTCCGCAGAGGACCAAGTGACATTAAGGAGGAGGATTGGCAATTTGAAGATGCGCTGAAGAAATCATTTTCGAAGACCAATGAGCCGGTAATAATCGAGAAATTCAATCGTCACAGAATTTAGTTCTTTACAGGAGGCAGCACGTACTGTAGGGAGGGAGATTCTTTTATGTGATGACTGGAGAATAGGAGTATGAATCAACACTTTGGGAAAGATGCGAGATTCGGGCTGAGCGAACCGTCATCAGCTTTTGACCTGGTTACAACAAAGTCTAAAAATGAAGGTGAGACGCTTAGTTGTTTCACACCGTTAGCAGTCAGTGATCATGTATTGATGACCTTCACCTCCTGGCTGAGGAAGGCAAATATCTCTTAAATACTGACCAGGATTTTCGGGAAGTTGGACGTAGAAAACTCGGTCATCGGAGAACTTTTGGATCGGGATACTTATAGCAAGAATGCAGGGAAAAGGTGAAGGAAAATCTTCATCTGCTCCGGGAAAAATTTTGCCCGCTAGAAAAAAAGAAACAGAACAACCATCCAGAATTTTGGACCCCGGAGGTAAGGAGATCAATAGAGAATAGAGAGCAGCTGAAGGAAACACATCCCAAAAATAAGCAAACTGGAAAGAGTGCACAAAGTCTGGAAGCCCGTGGTAAAAGTAAAAAACAGTAAGGAGACATTCCGAGTCAACTTTGGCAAAAGCAGTGAAAAAGGGCTCCAGAAGGTAATACCGGTATATAAATTCAAAGGGGGGAGTTGAAAGCGGCGTAAATGCGCTCATGTTTGGCGATATAAAGGAGAGGTAAGAAGACAGCGGAAACGCCAATGTCCTTATCAAGCATGCGGTTGTTGGATGGCGTGAGCAAATAGCGATTGCCCTCAAACTTAATTTTACCAGAATTGTTCCTTTGGAACTAAAATCTGGGGGCAAGCACCACGCGCACAAATAGATAAACCCAAACAAATACTAACAGCTGGAAGGGATAAGCCCTGCTATCTTGAAACCGTTAGCTACTATACTGAGTTGACTTATATGTAGTCTTTTTCAGGCCGCCATAAGCCATGGTAGACTGACATTGATTTGAAAGATGGTGATTGTGTGGGCTATCGACAAGAGAAGACCGTTCAAATAGGCAGAAAACTATCGACCTGGCCCTCTTCCTGGTAAATGGCGTACATTGTTACTTCATTAATAAAGGGGGTATAAGACAAAAGATTGCCTCGGCCCCGTCTTTTACTCCGTCAGCGGGTGGACACGCCCTTTGTTCCAACTCATTCGCTGTTGCTTCCGGATGAAATTCCACTTAGTCAAACCTACTTGCAACAAACCTCATTTGCATCAAATTTCTTCATCCGGTTGCATCCGGTTGTACAACTGTCATCAGTCATGTTGCGGTAAACACCTGGCGCATTACACTCTTCGTGTTCTCAATCCCTGAGTTTCCGTTCACCAGACGATACATGTAACGCCTTCGAATATTGCTTCTGGTAGATGTGCGCTTTCTTTTTTCCCCTATTTACTGTCCACATCTGATTCGTAATCACTCTCATATGCCTTCGTTGCTATTACCTGTAGAGTTCCCTTTTCATTGGTTATAAACTATTCCACCGTTCACTGTGGATATGGCGGCCCACAGCCCTAATGGAGAAATCAGGTGACTGCACCTGGCTCAATGTTCCGTCGCATTGTTCGTCACCGTTAAGGACTCTTGGCCGTACATGGCCCCTTTGTTTTGATAAGTAATTGTATTTTCTGTTTCTCCATCCAGTGCATGTTTAAGGTGTCCTTTCTTGCCTCATTTGCCACTGTCCGTCGTGATCATGCGTATGGCCTTTCAGTTGTCCAGAAATAAGATTTTGTTGTTTTTGCTATCCCTTTTGTGTTCCTTCGTGTCCACATCCGATGAAACCCCTGACTTCAACAACAACGGAACCGTGACATAGAACCTTGAAGGAAAATACACCCCCGTTATAATTTGCGAAAATGCTAACACCTGGAATTTGGTGATCAGGCGGGAAGCAGTGGAACGTCTCCACATCAGTAAGGCACTCCCCTGTCAAAAAAGTGCGAAACTGTAACCAGACCATAAAGGAAATGGATCACCTTAAGCATTGATCATGTCACACGGCGGTTTATAAGCGGACGAAGCCTTTTCCTTTGGACAGTATGGTGGCGAGTTTGAACCCTGGAAACGTTAGCTAACGTATCTGCTCAGAGATAATCTGACGGTTGCGGACCCGCTTCAGATAATGGTACACATTTTTATTTCATTATAATTGCAAGCAAATTACGGAAGGGAAATTTTCGGCCAATCCAGGACTATGCTGAAGGAAACCGTGACCCTGTCCGCGGTCGTTTATTGTGCCACAGGTTTTTACGCCGAATAAGTAATAGGTTACACATGTTAATGACTCGGTAGATTTCGGTTCGAACTATAGCTGCTGTCAACTACATGCAGACCGCCATGTATGCTCACCTTGTCCGAAACATTTTGGTTCATTACGTCGACTGGTTTTTCTCCACTTCCCTTTCCATTTTTACTTCTATCCCTCTCTGGTACTTTGATTATTAACGGCTTTAGTAATTCTTACCTTGGTCTCTAATGCCCTCACAGGATACTTAACCCACGAGCTTATCGCATCCACAAGGCTGCTTGGAGATATGCCGGAGTCCATCCCCTGGCTCACCAAAATATCAACGCTAGAAAAGACAGCAACATTCCCGGATGGTTTTGCTGTTGCTGTCTTTTGAATTGAAACAATAATCTCTTGTTATTTGGTAGGTCAGTTCTTGGTTATTGGGGACAATCCATGTCACATGTTATTTCCACACCAATCAGTAAGCAAAAGCCCGGTCGCCACCGGCTGGTAAGACGGAAGATGCAAACACAAGCGTCAGTATTTTATTAACTCGTGTCGATTGCGAGGTAGTCATATTTCCTGGAGATTTAGCATCATTCAATTCACCAGGACTCAAGGATAGAGGCCCTGGCTGCTTTGAAGTGTCAAAATAACCCTGCCTGCTTAGTTAAAGCTGACATATCTTGGCAATTAGAAAATTCAGTTCTCCATTGTCACTTGAGGCGAGACCACATTCAAACCTACAGAGATAGGTGGCATTCTACGTACGAAGCTGTTTTCTACGGTTTTATTTGAGCTGTTTACCATAATTTAGCCCTGAAAAAGCCACCGTTTGCAAAAATGCATCCAAAACCCTCGACTTGCACTAAAGGGGACAAACTTCATCAATAGAGCAATGATGTGAACTAAACAGTTCCCAGTATTAAATAAGGGGGCCATTGAATAATTGGATTAAAACTGCTGCTTGGCACTCGATTATGATATGGACATTTCCATATCCAAACGCGTCCTTACCACCGGGCAATTTCCGATTTCCAACTTGGACTACAGTTTTGACCCTTTTAAATTTTCACTTGTGAGCAAAATCAAGCTGCCCTAACCGGTGCCTGTTCCAGTAAGTCTTCGCTTTCCGCACACACGTTTACGACGGCGGAACCAACGGCTGCTTTGTCAGCGCTCCATGGCTTGTTTGCATTCCATCCAGGTCTCAAATGGAATGAGCCCTTGCTTTATCCAATGGAAAGCGCCCTTTATCCAGTCTGTCGCAGGAGCTCAACCGCTGAGAAACAAACTTCAGCTTATGTAAAGTGAAGAAGTACCTAAGCCAACCAAAAGTATTTGGCTGTTTGGGCCCGGACGAAGCCCACATCCGAATTCTGAAGGAAACTTTATTAGTTCTTGCAAACCGAAGTATGAATTAGGTGCAAAAATTTCGAATGAGGTGCTTCTCTGGATTCTTGGAAGCGAGAAATCGTCGATCCCAGCTTCGAGAAGCCATACTGGCTCAACTGCACAGAAACAGTCTTACCACTGGAGCGGCTTCCTTCCAGGCAGATCACGCCTGAGAAGCGGGTACTTACTCATAGCCAGTGAGGCGGACATGCATAGATGGATTTTTTCACACACCAATTTCAACATTTTCCTCACATTCCTCTTCTAAGGGTTGTACTTGTGGAACAAACGTTTGCCCTCAAAGCGGACATTTGTTTTTGTTAACTACCTCGTACTCAGTATGGTGTGCCATGCAGACTTATTTTAGACCTCTTCTGTTCCCGACGAACGAGAAAGATGCCATTAGAAAAATGTCGGTAAATATAGTGATATATGCTTATGTCGCACTCCGGAACGCTGAGGCTGCAACAGTGCGCTTGAAATGTACTGTGCTGGGAGCTTTTCCGTCGACTTTATCTTCCACATCAGAGATGACGAATGTTCGAGGATGTCATTCGGAGTCGTTCCCTATGCCTTAGTTAGGATGAGCGTAGACATCAAAATGCAAGTGGTTTGGCAGTATGAAATTTCAGTCGCCGGCCGCCCAAACTCTTCTCCTCGAATAGTCACCAGGTGGTAGCATACTACATTGTCAAAGTGATGTAGTGCAGCTACGCAACTACTTCGAAGGGAAGATTGGCCGTGTTCCATAGGATTTGTATACAAAACAACCAACCTCTGGGCAATGTGCGAAACTTAGAATTCCAACTTTAGCTAGAATGGATTCATAAGTTCCGCGGAATCAGAATTTGAGACTACTCAATGTACAGACGCAAATATACCTTAGGCGTGTGATCCAAAATACGTTTAACTGGTTCTCGTGAAGGCCCGCAGACTAATTCCTTGCAAAATAAATCCTCAGAGTTATATAATTTCGTACTGGTCAATTTAGCTTTGATTCATTGAAAAAACCATTTTGCTCGCAAAGTGCTGTCCTTAGGATGTGGTCTGTCTGAAAATGTAGCCTGCATCTCCGGCAAATTTTTTCAAGTTGCGTCTGGACTAATTCCTAAATTTAAGTCTAGGCCTGCTTCCTTCGATTGCCCTTGCCTAAAAACCGCCCTCTTGGTGCTTCTGTTATATCGTTCTTGGGACCACCATTAGAAAAAGCAAAATATGTCAAAGACGGATACTCAATGTTTTTTTCATCTTCTGCCACTTCCACCATGCCACTTTTGTGCAACCAATAAAACTTGCTTTCACCCATCGTTCATTCTATAATCGTTCTTCTTCGTGTTCGCCCCGAGTTTTATGTTAGTTTATTTAATACAACTGCCAGAATTTATTGACTTATTTATTGTTGTACCGCATGACTTTTGTCCTGCTTCACAGTTCCTGGTGGCTGCCAGTAAAGCCATATCAGTGACATCCAGTTTTCGTGTCCGGTGAGCAGTTTATAGTATTTCACTGGAACCTTTTAAATAGTCCCCAGGTCAGCATTGCAGTGCAGACCTCTCGGCTAAAAGAACATAAATGTGTTCGGAAAACCTTCTCCGGTCATCACCTTGTCAGGATATGTGTAATGAGTTACGGAACTTACCTGTTCGAGCACGACAACACTCCAAAGTCTCTTCCGTTCAGAAAAATTCGAACAATCCCCATTGTTCACGGCTCAGGAGACTCGATGGAAATACCCTGATCTGGAGGCCTGTTTGGCAACTGGGGTCGCTTCCGCCGTACAAATTATGAATTGAACTGAACTGCGCACAGGATCAAGGCCTATGCGGCCGAGAGCTTTGTATTAGTGGCCGTCCCTCGTTGTCCATTCATCGTTGTTTCAGCAAGACGACTTCTACGGAAAAGAAAATAGTGCCGATGGGGGAACTATTTGGCGAAATATTCTCGATCCTGAAAAATGACTCGAGATTTCACTTTAACGCAAAAGAGGCTGTAGTATGTTCTTGTAAATAAATAGACTAAAGCTGAAATAGGTGGTCGGTAATTTGTTTTGAATTGAGACGAAGGTCCAGTGGTTAGTACCAGATTATCATTATAGTTTCTCGAAGACACTGTGTGCCGGAATGACTGCTGGGATCACCGACGCCCTGTCCGAAACAAAATAGAAATACACTCTAGTTGACCACAGCACGTGAGAACGCCGGTTCTCGTTCGTTTGCTAAAGCTAAGTGGCATCGGAACTGATCAGCATTTCCATGGGTCAGTGTTTGAGAACACCGGGTGTTGCGGGCGTTCCATCTGAATTGAACGTGACAGGTGGGGACAGATCAAAGCTAGAGAAAGATTTTATTAGGGTAATATCCAGGCTACAAAATGCAATTTCCCACTGAACGATAGTTATCACGTTTCATCTGCTCACCAGCTGTCTTGCAGAATTATCACTGGCCGCTGACCATGGGACATCGTCTCTCTAAGCAATCAAAATCAAAAATACCTGTAACGAGTTATGGCAAAAGACTAAGAATGCTAAGAATTGTGGAGTAATTGTGGACAAAGCCAGGGAGGGACCTATTTTAGCTTTGGTCTGCTAACACAAGAAGGCGCCAGAGTTATCCAAACCATCATGCCGGGCAGTAGTTTGGACTGTCGTGGTAGTACCTTGTCCAGTCCACAGCGCCGTTTCCTGAGAAGGGAGTAACCTGGTTAGGATGACATCAGCGACTAGCTATGTAAATAATGGAGAGAAATTCGGATAAGACAGCATCAAAGATTCAAGGATATGGAGCTGTCCTCGTACGAGAAACGCACCGACACGGAAACGCTCTAGTTTCTAAAAGGGTTAACCAGTTTGGAGGCAAGAGATATGTTTGTTTACTCTACCGGGTGGCTAGCTGTGGAAATACAATGAACTTCCGTCGAGAGTAAGGCTGTAGCAGAACATGGAGTTGTTCCTCCAGATAAATTGTTTAATCGAACGTTGGCCACAGACCGCGGTCGTTATTTATGCGTTGCTCACTCACGCCCAGCTAGCACGCTCCTGTCCAAATATACTCAAACTGCCATCGTTTCCGTCTGCTTTTTCCTTGTACCGTTCACGCATCAGGGTTTCCAGTTTTGCAAACGTGTGGATCCGAGTAAGGGTGGCGCACAAGTGGTCAAAACGGATAAGGGCAGACAAAAATAATGCGAGATTCGTGTTAAGATAGCCAGTTCTGGAAGACGGGCTGGAGGTGAGGGTCAAGATTTGGACATCACAGTATCAACCCAATGCAGCAGACTAGACCAAGAGTTATTCAGTGTGAACCTCGCAGAGAGCTGCAAAATCTGTTTAACCGGAAAGGATGCGGTCCATTCACGGAGGTGCAGTACCATTTTTAGTAGTCGGCAGGCTGCAAGGTAAATAGGCAAAGAGAGGTGTGTGGTTTGTCGAAGGAAATACGTAGGAAGTAAGTGCACGAAGGAACGCCCGCCTGACAGACATTTCTAGCGGATGAGTTGCTTCCGCTTTTCCTTTCGGTGGAAATCGGGTCGCCGGGATTCCCAAAGGATGTACAATTTGTGGTTGCGCCTCAACTCTCTGGCCTACCCTCCGTCCCAATGCAAACCCTGGACAACAAAACAATTAACACAACACATTCTTGTGTATTGAGGTCGTGCATGTAACACCACAAATCCCTTCCCCATCCATTTTTGTATTTGTCTAATCCAATCCTTTCTATGGTGAAGAATTTTGTCAAGATATATAGTGATGTAATGACATGAGTGTGAATCACTGAAAACGAGCTTGTTCGCCAACTTGTGTTTTCTCAATGTGCTCAGCGGTAATTCTCATCTAATATATGGGATAGTTGACACCTGCACAAGTGGATGCCAAATTTCTGTGTAAACTATCGGAAGAATTTTGGATGCTTCTTGGCCCTTCGGGATATTTTTATTCTACGCTAAGTGAACGGGATTAAGTGAATTTCGTTTTAATCTACTAATATTCATATCTTGTAAACATGGTATTTTCAAATGCCTATTTCCGCTGGCCCTAACTATGGGTGATTTAAAATTAGATGTTGCTTATCGCGGGCAATAATGAAGCGAATAAATACGTACAGTAAGTCCATTTTCACCAAAGTAAACTTTTTAGCTGCTTTGAAAAAGGCGAAAAAAAATGTCCGGAAAGTTTCTAACTTGCCAGAAGCAAAATTGCTGCATTCTTTATTTTCATCGACTGTTTTAAAGGAAACAATTCAGGTAATGACATATGCCGATTACTGATTTTAAGCGATGTTCTCTGTAATAACTGACGTTTGACTGTGTGACATTCAACGCAAAGTTCTAAAACTTAGTCTTTTTAAATGTCTGAATTGGTCCGGCTGCCCAAAGAGAAAATACCATATTATTATTCTACACTTAGTACTTTGGATAGCACCTTTTATGGTTTTCAATGAGACATAGAAACACAAGAAAAGTTTTAATAATTTCAATTGTGCCTTTAGGCACACATTTATTTAGGCATCATTTACGATGCTGCGGTATCCTGGAAATTGAATTGCTGTTTTTTCTTCAAATTTATGGCAATCCGCAGCACAGTATTCTCGAATTTCCAAGCAGTAGAGCAGTTCAAAAACGGCACCAACGTATACTGTTTCGAGTAAACACGAGTGTTTATTCTAAATCTTCCACATTGTTAGGAAAATTACTCCCTAATAACCTCTGAATGAAACATTAGGGAACCGGTTTTCGTCTCTGAGAAGAAGAACTTGGGGACTGCTTTTCGCTTCACATTGGATACTATTTTAAGTGTTGTTTCCTTTCTGATGTCGGCGATTGTTAGCCATTATTTTTGGATACTAGGAATAAAGTCTGTATCATGGTAGGTTCTGGTGCGATCTCACTGAAGGAAGTGCTCTGTCATTACCCTGTCCTCGATCTCTGAGAATGTGAATGAAAACGCCGCAGTAACTAGGTAGTCCATGTCTAAGCCGAGGGTTGTATTATATACTACAAGCTATGTGCAAAAATGTTACCGTTACACGGATTTGGCACTGCGGCATGCACAGATCGTGCTTGCAGGACCGTTGGCGCTTTTCACTCGAGCAAACTCAGGTATCATTTGGCATATAAGCATTTTTACTTGTCTTAACGTAGAACGGTTCAAAGACCGTCAAGCGTTAGCAAACACGGAAAATATGGAATCAAACGTAAGCATTTTCAGCAATAATCAGCCCACATTATATAGACAAATAAGTTCACAAATGAGTTAAATATGATGTACTTGCACTTTGTGTCTGAATGCTATTATCCTTTTGTGCCATAAAGTAAGAAACCTGCATTTGTATCTCTGTTTTCTGGTGGTTGTAACAAATAAAGTAATCAACAAAAACTTTTAAACTTGGCAAATATAAGAAAACTGATCAGAAGTTCTAAAGGAATTGGGAAAAGTGGATGAAGAAAAGAAATATCAAAAGCGTGTCTCATCCTCGAAAGAAATTCATTTATCTTGGGCAGATGCGGACACTATAACACTTGTCACTTGATCATTTCTTTTCAGGAAAAGTTTACGTTTTTCTCGTATTGTTTGAGTGGTTTCGGAAAATTTTCCGTGTAGCTGCTTTTGAGGAATGACATCGTGTTTTAACACACACGTATCAATTATGGGGGAACAAAATAGGCTGCTTCACAGGTTTATTTTGCATGAGTGCCTTTCCAGTTAAGCTGACTTGTGGAATCCTCCATTTTTGGCAGAGGTTTATATATATTTATATATTTTGCACCAGCCTAAAGTATGGTGCCAGCGCCAACAGAGCATTACGAACCTTTATTAAAAGAAGTGCAGCCTATCTCTAGCGCAACTGCCGCACCATTTCTATTTATCAAATCTGCAAAAGATAAATTAGCGCAGACGTAATATGTGTACCACACTGTCGTATACAACGCCACTTTCCATCCGTTTTATAATCTTTTTGTAATCTCCTTAAATTTATTAAGAAAACTTTCAATTGTAGCAGGTTGTTTGCATGAATGCCGTTTAGATGCAACGCATTGTCATGTACCTCAGGAAACAAGTTTTTGGTAATATTTATGAGCGCCTTAAAACGTTGTAACCTATGTATATCCGCCTTTTTCGCAAACGTTTTCACGGTAGAATTTAGTGTAGCAAGCAAGATAGCCTATTGTTACACCCGTGGTTTTAAACTGCCTGATGACGGTGATTTAATTGAACGGTACACGTGGGCTTGTTTACCAGCGTTGTTTAATTGCCATATAAAAGTAATTGGATACCGTAAAAATGTTTATCGTCTTTGCAGACAAGTTCTTAAACGTGTTGCCTTGGAATAAACTATGAGAGTTCATAACATGAAACTTGGCTTACCTGTCATCCACAGCCGAGAGTGTGGATACCGCGACTTTGTTTGATCGAGAAGTGAGTACCGCTGCTTGCTTTCAAGATGATGGTGATAACTACCAGTAATTCGAGCGCTCGAGGTAAGAAGAAGGCGAAAAATGACCCCCTCATTGGGGAACGATAAAACCAACTTGCTGAAAAATCAAATTTCTACCAAGTGTCAACTTTACCGTATTATACTCCCATCATCCCTCAGCTCTTGCTGACAACCGCTGAGAAAATCTCGGATCCTCCTCAAAATAATGCTGTAACCTTTAACCCTGTTTGTGTTTGTGAGTGCAAAGTAAAGCCGACTGTGAATCTATTCACTATTCTGTGCGGCTGCAACTTGTTGAAGGGGCAACTTGGAAGTGGAGTCATACTCGTTTCATTAACTTTTTTGTCCTTAAACCTATCCTGGGCCAGTAGACCTAGTTGCCGAACAACAGCCAGAAGTTGTGCTCCCCAGCTACTGCACTGTCCGTCAAAAATCAACAATTGCAAACAGCTGTAGCTCAGGGGAAATCTTGATTAACTAAGTTAGTTGAGCTACCTTTATTTTGCCCAGATGTAAGGTATTGGATAAAAAACTGTGTAGGGTTTGTGCGGCATTACAAAGCCTTATTTTGGGTCCTAAAACTTTCATGTTAGTTGGTCATATAAGTAGACCCACAAATATTTGGACAGGGTCGGGTCAAGAACAAGTGTTATGTAGATTTTTATGCGAAATGTAAAACTTCCAGCGGCACTTATTGCAGTTATTTCATAAAAAATTTCATTAATTATATCCTCAATGTTCGGCTGCTTGGTTGTATACACGGTACGGTAGAAATTCAACAATTTTCCACTCAATCTTAGTGACTGGAGTGCATATAAATTGGCGTCTACCGAAATTTTACATTAGAATGCATGCTAATGTCTGCTAATCTTTTGATCACACGTCAAAATATATGCTGTCACTATGAACCTTATGACGACGATCGGCGCATGACATGTGCATAATAATCAGAGGGAAAAAATTCTCCAGAGCTCCAAGCTCAAGAAAATTATTGATCATAAGTGTTCATATGTAAACAATAAATCGAGAGCCGCTAGACCGTAGACGTAAAGAAGAAGATGGACCACCATTTTATAGTGGCAGTTTACGTAATTCAAGTAATGAGAACACTAGTGCAGACTAAAACTCATGTATGCGCACCCCAATGAAGCTAAACTTTGTTGTAGTAGCACTCCAAACAGTCAACATTTACCACCCCTGGTCCGGTATACGGTGAAAACTGTCGGAATTTGGCATCTCTTCAGTATCCGATGTCCTGAATAATGCTGCGTTTTTGCAGAAATCCATGAGGTACAAACCTTTTTGTGGCAGACATATGATTACCGATAATACGCAGACTGCCGAAGCCGAGAGGCGATCTTTGTCAGCATTGCACCATAAGCCAATAAGTTAAAAACAATTTAGTTGCACCTAAGCACACTTTATGCATGTAATTAAGTATAAAAGCCTTTAAAAATGACGATGGGCAACTCATCAAATACGGATATGCTGGCGTGATATGCCGGTTGTTGCTGGTTAGGGAATCTTCTGTCACTTCACATGTTCCCGGTGTAGCGCATGAAAGCAAGCCGAAACTGTTGGCTGGTATCATTCGCATTGTATTTTTGGCAGGAATAGGAACCGTTATGTTGCATCATTAGTTTAATGAGTGTCTCAGCTGGAGCCTCAGCTATTACAGTGCAAAATTGGATGTTGTTTCTGACTCATTGGCATTTTAGGAAAAAGCTTTGCATTGGCTAGTATTTTAATTCACTGAAGACGTCATCTAAAGAGTAATTTATATTTTCCGATGTTTACTTCCCACAGTAAACTCCAACAAGGAATAGTAATCAACCAAGAATTAGCCAAAGTTGCTTCGGAGATTCTCTGTACAACATCAGTCTAACTACCTGAAGTTGCACAGTGGATGTGCGCTTTCCAGCTGACTGCAAGGACCTCAGTGTAAAGCAAATGTCTGCCTACAGATCATCGTGTATGTACAGTTCTCTGGTCATTACATTTTTAGATGCATTACGTGGTAGTGCTAACAGCGTACGGGGTTCCGCTGGTAAGTCGGAGTGCGGCAATCGGAAGAACATTGATGGCTTCGGATTGTGTACTGCAGACAGATGCAGCTGGATGGCAGCTTCCCAAACAACTATCATAGACAACAGGTTTGGGAACACATGCTTTAATAAAAGTTATCGCAACTTCTTAATTTTCACCTTACTGGCTGTCTTTTGTAGACGTTCTTTCAGGGCAAATCAATCACTCTTAACATGGTTAACACTTCATTGCGCATTATTGTACCGGACGGTGAACATTTGCTTCAAAATAAGAACATAAATATCGTTCAAAGACCTTTTTATTTTACTTTCATGACTACCAGCAATCCCGAATACATATATTTCAGACATTCGTAACTTTATAAACGGCTTAGAACTGACGGACAGTGAATCCAACGCAGGCGTCTCCTGCCTATACTTTTGTTCTCCTTCAACAAGTTGAACGGTACAAGAAGTTATTTCTTCCTAGCTGGCCAAGAAGCCGAGGTTTAAATAGCAATCCATATAATCGACGACAGTATCCTTCCAATCTGCCGGTAACAGGATATATGAAAAGTAACAAACAGCATTACCATCATTCCATACCTCATCGATAGAAGTGCGTTCGGCACCTAACTACTTAATACCTAGGGAGAAAAATGTCAATGTCTCCGGAGAATATTTTGAGAATAAAAACAGACGGACTAAGAACACCTCCAGGCTAGGTGCAAAAACGTAGCCTTTAATCATAATCCAGAAACATATGTAGTAAAACAACAACAAAATGCCAAAATCAGCAAGCGTTGGTCACTGCATGTGACAAACTTTAAAATGCGCAACATAATTTGGTTTCGCTTCAAAAATGTTTAAAAGAAGGAAGAATTGAAAGGTTAGTTTTTGGGGCAATCTGACATTTTGTGCACCCCAAAAACAAAATAATCGCAAATAGACTGTTATATTTCTCAAAGAGGCAACTGGAATAAAGTATAATACAAACGTAAATAATAGGGAGGAAAATATGCGGCTAAAGAAAGTGCTAAGTTTAATCCATTTCATTTAGAATTTCTGTGGCACTTCTAAGCATGTTAAATTTGTTTGTTAAGTTCCCTGTAAAAAATATACCTAAAAAAGGCTTTTCTGGTTGCGATCTATTAAAAATTTGAGGGGTGGTATACTACTCGGCTGATTGCGGGTTAGATGTCATTTTGTTTTTTGACTCACAAAATGGACCAGTTGACTAGAGCCATTGGTAGCAGGGGTACTTGCGGCTTTGCTCCTCTTGCAGAAACGTGGTTGACAAGTGATGCCCTGTTCTCATCGGTTGATACTGCAGAGGCATACCATTTTCAAAGCCGACCAAAACGCGGCAGGATTGAAGGACTGGTGACCCCTATAATCAAGATGATGAGCCAAATTACCAAATGCACTATACTGCTCATCTAGAGAGGTTTTACGAGATCTTTTGTTTATACTTGTGCACCACGTTCTATGGATTCCTATTGAAGGAGCTGTCTTTTGGTCTCCTGGCACAGATTCTTCACAGGCATTTCAGAATCTCCTTTGGTATGGTTGAGAAAGCTACTTTCCCAGCTTAGTAGACCTTAATTCACCACTGGTTCGTAGGTAGTGGGATGGAGACTGTTGTAGTTATGTAAGGGATAAGTTCGTGCTTAAATTTTAACCAATCCTCAGGGCTTCAAGTTCCATCTGGATGCAGGACAACCAAAAGGCTTAGGAATCGACCTTAAGATTAATGTATCCCCGTGGCGACCAAATGTGTAGGAAAACTGATAGATTCCACCGGCCACTTTCAGTGATCATGGCTTTATCATCGGTTGTTGGAAATGTAATGTTTTATCCTTTATTGTATTATCTGTGGATCAGGATGCGCTGTGCAAAACTTCACTCAGTTCGTCTTCCAAAAACCTGGCGGTCTGGCGACTCCGTGAATGGAAATTTGAGATGTAGTTGTTGAACTCTTTTGCGTGCTTATAACTGCCTCTTAGCTCTGAGAATATAAGAAGAGCTATCAGTGGCTCGGGCGTTACATGTGTCATACTCTTTGTACTAACCGCACATGGCTGTTTTTGAAATGCGCAATTTTAGTTTTTGGGTATAAAATTGTGACAGTTCGACGTAAGTCGATGAGGCTAAAAAGGAGAGAAACTACGAAGCGTACCTTTTCTATATTGCATTTTCTGTGGAGCCGTCAGATTCCGGTTCAGCTCGTTGTTCCCTCACTAAAGAGGAACCAAACTCTGTTAAAGACAAATTTACAGAAGGCGGTTCTAGTTTCAGCCATCATACGTTGATTTAAGCGACAAAACGGTTCATACTGTCAATATTGTTCCGTCTGAACAACTCGTGATTCGACATTTTCGTTTAGCTGAGTTTTATCAAATACTGCAGATAGTGAAAGTCTACTAGTCTCGCAGTACAGATGTTTTTCTCACAGAAATTTAGTGGGATATTTTATAGACTGTTCTTGTTTATTTCCTGGTCAGTTTAGTTGTAATTTTGTAGAGTAAAAATTCATGTCACAAGCTTATGAAAAATTTGAAAACAAGAAGTCCCCGTTACTGATATTATCAGTCTACGAAGCACAATGTGCCATTCATTGGGATACCGCTAAACTCCAGAGGAGATAATCGAACGAGTTTGTTGAACATGTAGTTGCATAAATAATGCTTAGCTGCATCCCGGTAATAAGCATCGTATACGTCATGTTTGCTTGGCCGATGCTTTCGGCAGCTGGTAATGTTTTAGTTTGCATTTAAAGCTGTGAAGTAAGCCCCTTTGATGAATTTCTGCGATATCCTGTCCCCAAGTCATCTTTACACTTTAGTGTGCTTCATTAAAAACCCGCCAACTTTCTTGTGTTGTCTGAATAACTGGTCCGAGTCTGTTAATCGGCCTGCCTCAGCGAAAATATCTTGTTTTATTGCTACAACTTGCGTTGTTTTGGTAGGCATAAAAATATATAAATGGAAGCGTCCTAAATTATACAGCATTTTTGTGATATCTTGGATAAACAATTGTTCCCTCAATTGTTTACCATAGTTCATGCTCAACATGTAATCTGCTTACTTACTGTGTCCTAACTAAACGCATATAATGGCGGTAATATCAGTTCTGTTGTCTTGCAAAACATTGAGGAGAAAAGATACCAGAAAAGCAAAAACCGTCTATCGATTTCAAAATTCCTGCACAAATTTTTATTGAATGACGAGCTTTCATGTGCAAATCTATCACAACGAAACGATTTTGTCTTTTGGCAGATGAATGATGTGTTATTTCTGTATATTATATTCTTGTGAGCTGCAAACTCCTGAGTCGAAAGCCAAATTTCTCCAATCTCTTTTGGCACGCAGTGCATATGTTTTTGATGTTCCATTTGTTCTTCGAATAATTTTTGATAAAACTTTGGTTTATCGGGGAGGGAAATGCTCATCTAAATTTGATCATAGAGTATGTCAAAAGGATCAGCGGATCAATCGATCTTGATCTGTTATATTCCGTCCCGGTTCACCTTTGTCAGCTATGACTGAGACTAGGGAAATAAGAAACTAAAATTCCAGTAGTCGGTTGCATTGCTTAAACGCAGTCGCACTGTGCATGATATAAATCACTCGTAATAAACTCCTTGCCTCTTAGTCACTTCCCAAAAAGCGAATTTTGCGTAGTGTCTATTGCGGCAACCTTGAACCAATTAAATTTAAAATGTTTGGCCAAATATCAGACACAGCACTGATTTCCCGGGGTGCCGACGTGCAGGAGAAAAGGCACAGAAATTATGTGCATTTTATTCCAAACCAACCACCAGTTCCTCTTTCAACTACAGCTGTATGCTTTTGAGATCCCGTACATATATCGGTGCTGAATTTTTATTCTGCCTACTCACAAGCAGATCATTGCCGATAGTAGTTTATCTTGCCCAATAATCTACAAATGTCTCATATTGGCACACAGTAAGAAGCACACTATCAATACTTATTCCCTTAAGGAGCCTCACTGGTGACCAAGCCTTAACGATTGCTTGATGGTGGTTGTCAGAGATATATCATCATTTCTTGCAATCAGTGTCATATCTGGTTTTTGATTCTAGGCACTGTCGTCTAGTAGTCACGTCGACCCCTATCACCGGCGTGCCTGCACTAAGTCACGTACATCAATTTGCTTTTTGTCACACGAATAGATATATCTCAAACCCGAAGCGGTAAACTTTCCTTCATAGCCAACCAAGAACAAAGACGACAGAATCGTTTTATGTTAAAGATGCTAGCATAGTTCGCACAAATTTGGTCGTGTTTGCCCAGACTAACCTAGCTATCAAAACAAACTGTGAAATAAAAGAACAAAAAGAGAGGTTATTATCAAACGTTAGTAATTCTATGGGCTTTTATGATGATTCGCCATATCCATCAGCTCTTACGCTTCCCAGCTGAACGTTGATCAAAATGAAGCCGTTAAATTAAGGTTTGGAAAAGGGGTAGTAGAGATCGAAGCTTTGTGAACGAACTCAACACTTCGACCCGTTATCATGGGTTGAACTTGAAGACATGCATTCGAAATAACTCATTTCGCTTTTTCTACTTTTATCAGTATAATTGAGGTTTATACGGCGCGCGCCCCTTCTGCCTTCTACTCCTGAAGATAATGAACCGATTTTTAAAAGCTATCATAAATGAAAACAAACTAATTCATGGGCAGTATGCCCATTTTGGCTATTCCAGATGATTGAGATTCATAAAAATGTCTGGCTGGCATGCTAGAGTTATCAAGAATGCATACAATTGTGCATGTATTGCCATTGGTGACAAAGTACTGAATTGAATGCACAATCCAATTTGGGGCGCTATGATGACGGACAACCTGAAGCCAAATAAGCGTATTAGTTAGCTTCAGCCCTGATATAATCGGCTTGGTTTAGACGTACAAATCTTTCACAGGCTGTAAATATTCTTTGGGGGATGGTACTTGTGAGTTGTTTGAATTAGACCCTTAGCAAGCTAACTCCTTTCTGGTTTCCAGTTGACGACCTCTCGCCTTTCCTGTAAATCGGTACAACCACGTTTTGATGTCAGTCCTTGGAAATCTGTCCCCTCACCCAGAGTGATCCCAGGAGTTTTGTTAACTCCGAAGTTGCATTCCGTTACTGGCCCTAGAGACACACGGCGGCTGTTTTTCTGACCCACCAGCATTCTGCGCTTTCAGAAGGCCTATCACCATGATGCCCTCTATTTCGGAAAAAAGAACCGGTATATACATTCAATGCTCCGTTTCCAAGCATAGGCGAAATGTCGTCTGTGGCAGTGGGCTAACTAAACTGCCCCCTAAAGTGGTCTGTTCAACTTTACACCCGCTGCTCTTGAGAGCGAATCAGTGAATCTTGATACTCTTTAATCACTGCGTTTACGCCTCACTTCCGCGGATAAGTATTCTTAATTTGTCGATAAAGGTAATGACTGCAGCTAATATCCGCCACCCTTTCTTTTTCCCTACATATCTCTATCGGCTGCATGAGGTGATTTCAGGGACTCTCGGTCAGCAGACGTTTTAGATTTTTGCCTCTCTCACTATGTAGAATAATTGGCTGAATGGGTCTAAGCGGATTCAACAAGGTAACTAAAATCGAGAATATCCATGGATTTCTAGACACACCTGCGCGGAAGTCCTGCGCAGAAGAAACAGCCTGAAAAGTGTGCATACAGTCCCATCCAGGTGGACTTTTGATAGACATCCCCTCCTGCACTCTTATTCTTGGCCCAACGAATTCCTACTTCATGAAATAATTCACTGCGTAATATCATCGCTCTTCTTACCATCAAGAAACCATGGAAGCACTGTATAGCTGTTTCATCCATGTTAGGAATCATCAGCAATTCATATCTACCACGCCCGAACTGAGATGAGAACCTGGGACGAACGATTTGGAGTCGAACGCATTTGACATTACGCTACTCGGCAGGTACTCAACGGTTTGCTGAATTTGACCACATGATGTTGCACCTATACCTCACTTATTCCCATTTTCCAAAATCCAAAAGTATCATCTTTCTCTATTTCCGCGGTGGAATTTATAGACGGATGATTGTTGTTAAATATGTCCAGCAGTTCTCGAATATTTGTTGTAGAATCACGCATTATAAATGTATCATGCACATAACTGGTATTCTGTATTGAACTACGTTT
Organism: Fasciolopsis buskii; assembly: GCA_008360955.1. Classification (NCBI taxonomy): domain Eukaryota; kingdom Metazoa; phylum Platyhelminthes; class Trematoda; order Plagiorchiida; family Fasciolidae; genus Fasciolopsis; species Fasciolopsis buskii. Next base: position 39,724 of record LUCM01007958.1, read on the forward strand.
ACGTTTGGCCAGAAGTACACCAGCTGGAAGGAGTCCAATCGGTTGTCCCACCCATACTCCATCTTTTTCTTTGGTACTTCCTTTCGTAAATAAGCTACACACCCAATGTACATCGGTGAATCACATCTTTAATCTTTACCACTGGGATTTCATTTTTGATGTCGTTATTAATCAAATAGTTTGAAATAAAATCCACGGTTTCCATAAAATAAACGCTTGCGAAAAGGGATTCCACATCTAGCGAAATCATTGCTCTCCCAGATAGATCATGAACTTTTATCGCCTCAACGAGGGAGGACGAATTTCTCACATCGCACTTGCTAGCAGCCTGTACAAAGGTTCAAGAATCTCGGTAATCCATTTAGCTTTAGTGTGATAAGCCGATCTGCCTTTTTCCGTTGTTGGCACATTAGACTTATGCACTTTGGACAGTCCGTGGCTTCTCAAGTGTTGAGTTCAGTAAAGGAGAAGTCCTTCATAGAGCGTCTTGGAGATAAAGTCATCTGACCTAGAGTTTCAAAATTTCGGTTATCTTCTCAGCTTCTTGTTTGGTTTTCAAGTGAATTTACTATCGTTAGCCAGAATAGCCGTCATTTTCTCACCGTAACCATTTCTATTAAGTAAAAGCCAAGCTGAACCTTTATCCAGTTTTGATAACATTAAATTTGGTTGATCCAATATTACGCGGGTCGTCTCACAAGGCAATCTAGTCAGAACCACATCCACTAGCAATCTAATTGCACGATAATTTGGACAAGGATAGACAGGCGAAACTTTTAGATTATCACATGACTCAAATGAAACCGATAAAAGGTCATTTAGATCAGTTAACTATTTAATAGTGTTCCCATCTCCGCCTGGTGATAGCATGTCTATGATACCTAAAACTTAAGAACCAGGGGCAAAGCTTCCAATGCCAGAGTGTCGAGGAGGAATAGTTATGGGCGTTCTTCATTAGGTCCCCGGTAGTCTGAAGGGTAGTGGATTAGATTCGAAGCTTTTGAAACTCCACTTTCGTTTCCTCTCCCAAGCTCTTCTGCAGACGGAAACCAGATAACCCCCAGGAGCCTTCCTATGTTCCATTCGGAAATTGCCAATTTCCGCTTTACATGTTTCAACCATAAGACTCATCTACAAATTGAATGTGACAACATCTAGTAGCTTAAACACATGAAGCATGAGACCGAGTACTCAGGATTCTGATTACCATCTAGACTCAGCTGGTGCAGGACAAGTGGTTTTCGTTTAACCGGAGATTACCTGCAAACATGCGAGCACGGCTCAAGGCGCGACCTAAGTCCACAGATGCAGACCAAAACGGTTTACGATGTTAACTTTGTTCAAGCAACCGGTAGCTGATAGCGATGTGCTCATTTTGTGAGGGCAAAAATGGTGCCAGGTGTGCTAATGTCGTTTTTCTATGACAAAGTTGGTGTTCTTCAGGAAGTCTGTGGTCGGACAAACTTGAGTAAGCAGATCACCGTGGTTGGTAAGGTCGACGGGACCGAAAATGGGTTTGGAATATGTCGTCTCTACTAAGTAGCCAAGGTAGAACCTAAAGTCATGAAATAGGACCACTATGTCCGTGCAGCACATGATTCGGAATGATGGAGATAAGTTCCGTTTGAACCCGCCTTAGGCCTCAGGAAAGCTGCGGTCGGTGAGCCCATAAGCAGATATGTCGAACGAATTATAACGCTTCAGTCGACTGATAGTGGAACGTACAGAATCATCCAACCAAACGGCACATCACTGATTGTTGACTGGAATCCAATCTAACATTGGACAATCGGCTGGCAAGCTAGGAATGGTTCTGATACCAATTTGATCGCAAGCAGTCAAAACAGGATCGTCTGACGCCGCAAATGAAGGATCCACGACTGACTGTTGTTAGCTTTCGGTGGTATTCAAAAGTCTTGGTTTTAATTCATAAGAAGAATAGAGCAAAGAGAAAATTTCCTCATTGCGAGATGTTTTATAGCAGTGTAAAATTATCCACATAGCCTTTTTATGTCATCATTTCTTGTAATAGCCTATTTTAGTCTAAATTTTTAGTCTCATGAAGATAACACATAAACTCAAGTTCTTTAAATGAGATCAAATTTGGAACATTTTTGCGGCCACATTGCTGGCTGGGTTATTTTCTACGAAATATCCACCAAGTGATTTTTGTTTTCTAAACTTTTCAAGCAAAACAAATCGATACTGGATATCATTACGCAGCATTTGCAAAACTTTATATAGAATGAACTGACCAGAGAGCTAAATACCATTTCCTTACCTCTCGGATATTTTGTGCTTTCATTTTTAATTATCCTGTTAATCCTAAGTAATTACTTTTCTGAGGTCACCTTCTCGGTGAATCGTTTTCAAAAATTCCCTTAATTTTTTGCAATTGACAAATATTCGGTGAAAGCCTATCTTTGGAAAGACCTTTCTCACACGTCAGATATCAGTTGGTTCAAACGGTAACAATTTTGATGTATTGTAAGTGAACCCCACCTGGGTATTTCCTTGTTTGTTTAAAAATGACCGCCGCCGATGGAGTCCGTGAGTGAGCTCTTGCGCTTATTGGTCACTTTTATCCAAAATAACAATTCTATTGATTAATTTTCTCCATAGTATGCTAGTTTTAGTTACCATATGCAGATGCGAATTCATCACTCTTGCTTCGAAAATCCAAGGGTGGACATCTGTAAATCAACAGATTCGTGAATCACTTTTGTTCAACAAAGCAGTGCTCACGTGTATTTTGTTGTTAGCTATCGTACTAGAAGATCGTTCATCTTATATATATATATGTATGTATATATATATATATAATATATATATATATATATAGCCAGTTGCGGTGAAATCATGCGTATTTTAATCGCTTTCATGCAAAATGGGTTTAAGGTGCGTCCTGTTCGGACGATTTTCTTCAGCATCTGTAGAGGTTTGGTGCCATTCGATCGTAGTTTCCACGTGCTATGAATTCCCCTGATTCGATGCCCAATTCAGCGATGTGCTTCAAAAAAGATTACCGAGCAACTCAGTCAACAAATCAGAAAAATATGCTTGACGCTGAAACTTCCCGAACACCTGCTGTTTGGGGAATCGTTAGGATGTAAAAATGTTTTAGCACTAAATTACTGTTTATATGCTTAACTTGAAGGGTTGAACCACCGGTCGTTGTTGTAAGCGATGATTTGCTAAACACAAGGGTTAAAATAACCCATGTACTGCTGGTTTAATAAGTTTGATTGCGCCTAGCGATGATGTCCTTGTCATTACTCTTATCTGAATGTATTGCCGTTTGACTTGGATAGTATGGAGGTTCTCGTTTTTCAGCTGAACACGTTTCTCAGTCTCAGTGGGTTCTCCGGTCATAACATTTTCCAAGCAAAAATGATGTTGCATGAAGTTTACTCTATAAGCTTTTGTAAAAGTTCGCACTTTTTGAATTCTTTGGTTACTGAGTTACTTAGTTGTGTATAGATAAGGAAGCCATATTTTTCCGTTGTTTATAGGCAGTAAGATAAAAGGTGCAAACAGTTACAACACCGTTACTTAATAAAGGATGTAAAGAGATAGAAGCCAGATATTAAAGAGCTTCGTTATCAAACCGATCCGTCAACACAAAAATTATGGACTCTTTTCTTCATGCAGCTTGCACTTACCACAACTCGGTTTTCTTTATTTAATCCACTCATTACTCGTAAAAGATCAGAGATAAATATAAGACAATTTTGTGCGGAATTCGGCTTTGTTAGCTATGTTTGACTAGTTTTTAGTGAAATGGGCATACATGAACTTTCGCCAGCCTCCCAAAACTGTCGCTAAAACTTTTCCGGTAAACAAAATTTTTTCCCTTTGCAAGCTTATCACGTTGTTTCCTGCTTATTTTTGATTAGGTGCTTTTCTCCGATAATCCGTTCTTCGCCTAATGCCTTTTCTTGTAATGACGGAGACTTCCGAGGAATTCTCAACTTCCGTAGCTAGTATGTACACGTATCTTCAATATAGGCATAGAAACGTGGTCAGCTAGATGTTTCAGCAGTTCCTAAGATCTGGATAAATTCGGACACTGTCCAGCATTGAACCGTCTCCGTTAATCTTGATAAGTATATATCTGTAATGATGCATCAATCTCCTAGTTTAACTAGGAGTATTCTGTTCCCGGTTTTTCAATAAGAACGTAACATTCCGGTCTGAATTTCCTGTTCACTGAAGAGAAAAATCCTATGAGGCAGTTAAATTAGTTTGGAATATTCTGAGTGCAATCAGTTTCCTAATCTAGAGTTTTACCTCTATACTCCTGAGTAACTCGGAAATTTAAGGCAGTTCAGAAAGCAGAAACCGGTCTCATTCATCAAATTTCAACGAAACAAATATACCAAATACTCTTTCGCGACTAGGTTACTTTCCGGGGTACATGGTCGGCGTCAAAGAGGTAGTAAATGTCGGGTACATCATCCGAGGCTTTATGGACCCCAGTTTGTAGGATAGGTTCCTCTGAGAGTTCGTACAGCAAGCGGTTATGCGTTCGCATTTTTGAAGTGCCTTCCCAGTGATTTAATCTTTATTAAGCAGACTATTTATTGTACTTGGAAGCAGTTTTCTGAATGCCTCGCCGGGAAAAGTAAAGCAAAACCAGTAAAAATCTGAGTGGGAAAAATACCTCATCCCACAAAAAAGCGACAAGGAGCTGTACTGTTGCGGCCTGTACCCAGGTCGATTGGGAAAAGGTTTCACCATTGAATCATGATTTTCAACTGAGTCATAATTTCATCAGTGCAATGTCTCCAATTAAATTTTTAGGTTGTACTTTTTCTTCTAAATGTGGTAAACAGTAGAATCAGCATTGGAAATAAGTCCTTACCTAAGTGCAACAAGCTAGGAATTGCTCGGCTAAATTTTTATCGTCATGTCCAAAGAAATTGTAATAGGCCAACACAATGTGGAGATCAGTAGTGTTAACGGGTATTTCAAAAATGCATTTGGTCAAAATTACATTGGACAAACCGAGCGTGAGAAACTCGATGCTGAATTGCAGTTGGCTGCGGGAAAGGGTTTGGTCGCGCATGTACTCGGAATGCTAGACAGCGTGGTTCATTAATTTGCAAAGCGCAAGGACACTTGAAAGAGATGACCTAGAGATAAATCTGCCTTTCCCAAACGAACAATAAAACAAAACAAAACAGGCAAAAACAGGTGAGTGGACTTCGGAATGGAGGATGAAGAACTCCTTCATTCTGAAAGTTTGCCATGAGCCAAAATAAAATATGATAGGCTTGGCAATTATTTGGTACCGCTAGTTTGTGGTACCATCTTGTCAATGTTCCTAAGTAGACGTCAGTAAATGTAACAACTGTAATTCTCAGCCCACGATTATTCGCAAGGGATGCGTACTGAATACATACCATTCAGATATAAAGGACATGTGATTAGTTTGATTTAACTTGGCATCTACTCGGGAGCTTAATTTAAAACTGCCAGTGATGAAATGCACGAAGTACTATACTGAAAATATACTTGTTCTTGATACAGTCATAGAAAGCAAGTTTCGCATGAGCAACTCAGTAGGTCTTAATTCTTTTCCTACTTCAGATTGATGAATTTCCGCATAATTCCGCAGGAAATTGTTCGCGTGTTTGCTTTATGAAAGAAAGCACTATATAAAATATTCTTGGACAGATCTTGTCAATAAGAAGTGAATTTTGACAGGCACGAAAACTTCAGGAATCCAACTGTCTAATTTACAAACTGTGTAACCTAATAGTCTGTTCGTAAGTGAAGCCCTTCGAGAATTCGTATTAGTCCTTTTCAAAAGCCTCACTATCTCCCGCACCTGCGTGGTAATAAATATGCCCAAGATTCAGTAAGAATTGGTTTACTCACTTCATATTTGATCTGTCATTACTCTAAAATTTCATCTGATGTCTGGCGAAAACTAACAACTAATGTAGATATGGATGGTGACGTCTGTCAACATAATGTCTGACAAACGCCATACAGTAGTGCATTGGGCCGAAAACCGTGTCAACACGAAGACAAAATGCCAAAATGTTTTCTACCTGTTCGCATATGGCACTTCAATTCACCTGACTGCTCTCATCAAACAAAATGCAGGCGGTCAAAGAAAACCAGTGAAAATGTGTTTGATTATATTATTGGTTTGGGTTTCATGGATGGACGATCGTGTATCCTGGTGCTTGTTGCGGTCGAAGAGAGGTTCGATTTTGTGTTCCTTTTCACCGATCACAACCTAAGGCGGTCGATACCCGACTTAGGTGTGCAACATGAACGAACTTTATACGTTTGATTCGTCGTAACTGATGCTCGTCCTATGAAAAACGCACTTGGCTATGCTGAGTAAATTGACAATCCAAGCAGTAGTATCAGATGGGCATTGTTTGAAAAATGTTATGCAAGCTTTCAAGGGCCAACTGATGAAAATGGGTTTATTTTGGGTTTTTTCTTACAAATCGGTGGTTACTCGGGCACATCATGAAGAAAGAAATGTTTGCCGGAAATCAATTGGTCTTGATTTCCACCATCATGTCTGTGATTTAATTCTTCCAGATTGAAGCCGCGCAGTCTTGCAGGTATGGTTTTAAGTACAGCCGGCTGTGAAGGTTATATCGAGGTGCATTGGATGTGTATAGCCATCGGAAATAATGCTGACACTAAGAGGGTTTCGAAAGTGGTAGTTATTGAAATATTCGGATAGCCTCACGCATTTTTTCCGGTTAAGCATGGATGAGAAATAATGGAACAATATTTCACTGCTCACTGTTTCGGTGAAGTTTTAAACATGCAAAATTCTAAAGTCAATATTGTTACTTAACAATAATTTCTTCCATAGTTTCTTATTTATCTGTCATAATTATAAACTTACTTCAACCTGAAATTGATTTCATTTACCCCGACATATGTAGTTTCAACAAAAAGCTCAGCAAAAGACTTTCAAATAGTTCGCAATTATACCCAAAATGCACAGTTGGGTAGTCAACGCGGCGAATAGAATGGTTTGTGAACAGAAGGAAGTTAGATGTGTCAAACATATCATGTCAGAGTTACTCGTCAAAGTTTATAACAACACGAACTTTTGATTGTTGCACCCTCTGAAAATGCTAACTGCTTGTCGAATAAGCTCCGGGGAGTGTATATGACTTTGAAATACGTTTAAGTTCATCCTCGTCCGAGCGACAGAAGGTAGGGTGGCTACTATCTAGTAAGTGTGATTTTCAAATCAGGCTTCGTCATTTTTATTGTTTCGAATAAAGATAAATGTGAATGTCAATTGCTTACTTTTGTTTGATGGCGTGACCGTCGGTGGTCAAATGGATAAGGTCGGGGCGTTCGGACGTGAAGGTCACTGATCCGGACCGTCCCACCGTTGGTAAACTTCCCCAATTGGCAGCCCTCTATTGGCCGTGGCCCCCTTCCTGGAGCATGATGTATATGGTTATTTCACTAATAAAGGAAGTAAAATATAAAAAAAAGATAAAGACATTCAAATTTGGTTTGAAGGTGCATCTAATCTCAGTTTTCTCCTCATAATTCGATGAAATGGTCGTTTATAAAAAAACAGTTAACTCAGATGATGATTCAAGTTACCCGAAGCACGGCATTGCACCACTTCACTTGATTTCGACTATAGCAATGATGCAATATTCGTAACCAGCTGGAGTTTATATAAGTTGTCTTATAATTTGTTAATTCGTGGTCTACAGTGTCGCTGTTTTAGGCTAGATAAGCTGATAAAATGGTAACTTAGGTGGGATAAAAATTTCGAAAATGTAGGCTGGTAACTTCCGAACAATTGAGGTAGTCTTTGAAGTAATGGAACTGTTGGAAATCGGATTCCAATCTAAACGTGTAAGAAAATAGATTGCGTGAAACCGTCGAATGCTTTTCCACTTGCAGGTATTAAGCAAATAAATTTTGCACGCCCGCAGTCTGATGTAATAGATACATTGTAGTGTTTGCCTTTCATTCCCACAAGGGATCAGTTAATGTAATTTCAAACCACTCTCATTGGTATGGTGCTAAACGTAAGCTAGCCTAGGTTATTTTCCTAATCCATTAGATTTCTTCCAATTATGATTAATTTCAAAATTCATTACTCACGCAAGCTGTCAGTGTTTGTCCATCAACAACACGTTGTTGAGTTATATGAAAATTTTTTAGGATGCATATGGCAAATGGAAGTATACGGCTGTCGTCATCAGTTTGAACAATTGTTGAGAAATTGTTGAGAAATGTGATTTGGAAGAAAGGCAAATTTTGTTTCGGAAATTTACTTGGCCTGCAATTGCAGAAGTCGAGGATCGAGTTAGTCGTTTGCCTTTTTAGTCAATTGTCAGACTGCCTAGCTGTCTGTAACGTCTCTTTTTCAACGGCCATATAGAATCCGAATGTGATTCACTAATCCAAATATAGGTGTCACGTTTCCAATTTTCCATTAGCAGTTCGTACAAGTCACACTGATTCAATAGCTATGAATGCCTTGTAAATTCGAAATCGCACCTTTACTACTCTTACGAGCATTTGAAATTGAAGTTGAATTTGACTCTGTGAGCACCGCTTTTACTGGTCTCTCCCCGTCTTCTCTCGCAATCGGTCTTCAGCCTCCAGACTATCTATATCAAGCTTCTTTCTTCTCCTTGTGCAGCGTTTATACTGAGGTTGCCGAACCTATGGGCTTCTCCAAAAATCCCATCCTATTTGGTTGAAACTTTGGTTTCCCTCGTTCATCTATTTTTTCGTCTCTCTACTTCTTCGCCAACAACAGCGATTTCTTTAATTGTAATTAATGCACCGGCAATTCGGACATTGCCTAACCACGAAAATGGGTAACTTTTGTAGCCATCATGCACTATAAGTATAGGGTTTAATAATTTCATCCTGCTTTCCGTTTACTACACAATTCAAGTTAAAAAAAACATCATAACGTCGATTCTACTTTCCGATGATTTTGTTTCTTTTAAAACACTTTGCTCTCGGTGCCCTTAGAGTGAATAGCGTTTGTTTGTACACTGAGGCAACTGCGTCAATATCTTCATATATAAGGAAATTGTCAGTTACAATCGCTTCAGATGGAACCAATAAAAACCGGGTTCACCATCTACTCAGTGGCTAGTTTGGTCCACGGTGTATTAAGGATCTATCGACGAATCTACGTGCTACATTTTATGGTCACTGTAAAAACTATTAAATAAAAACAAAACATTACAGGGAATGAAAGTGACTTTCTGATGTTTTTGGTTACTTTCAGCTGCCGTAGGTAATATTAACTAATTTTATAGAACTAACCAAAATGGCTTCCCAAACAAAAATGACGCGGTACGTTTTCGGGGAAATGACCCAGGATTAGATTGGCAACATCATTTTTGCGAGAGACACACATTCCTACGTGGTAGCTAATATATTACTATGCTGTCTGCATTTACTTTAGATATTTGACATCCTGTCGTTGTCTTACGAACCTCCTGTGAAAGAAGATGAGGATCTCGTTGGCATTTTGAAAGAGACTGTCGAGGCACTGTACGCGGGTCCTCTGTCCGTTGATCAAAATGACATTGAAGCCAATGAACTTATTCAATTGCTTCGAAGTACTCATTTGGGTTCTTTTGCTGAAGCCTACACGGAAATTGCCACTAAAAACTTCCACATGCCAGATCTACCCAGTGTGGGGCTTTATGCAGCATCCGGTCTGGGTACTTACGGTACGTTAGGAAGTCTGGCTGCAAGCCGGGGACGGATTACACCGTCCGTTGGATTGAGCAACGGGGATCTACTAAACAGTGCGCCGGAACCAAGTTTACTGAATGCCTACAGCGCATCTCGGCCAAAGTTGCCTTTACTTGGTAGTACGCCGGGATACATAGACCTGCGAAAAACAGAAGCAACGTTAACTGGTGGCGGGGTAGGACCGGCTCTTCCACCTGTTGAAGGAACCATGAAAATAATCAGTTTTGAAAAGAATCTTGGCGAAGATTTGGTGAGTAACGGATTTAGATGTTTGCTTACAAGGAACAAACAAATGATTGTTTTTACAATTTAATTGTTTTCTCCTTGTTTCTCCAACTTCTCATAAGGCGACTACTGAACACAACTAACTATAGCTATTTGTCCTTCTACTAAAAATTAAAAAGACAATCTCTCCAAATTCATTAGCTGTCAGTGAAGACAATAGAGCGCTATAGCTGATCTAAACGTTCAGAAAATAAAACCACTAGGCGTATATGTATTTTTTGTGCCTTTAAAATGGTATCTGAATTGAAAAATGTTTTGATGGATTAAAGCGTGCGATGTTTTCGAGCGACGTTGCCTATTTGTGAATATTTTTTCATCAACCTCGTTATAATGCATAAAAAGCGCTCTAGAACAATTGATTTTGATGCGCGGTTGGCGGCGAGAAGTGCGTCACGTTTCGTTCTGCCAAACATTTGGTGGAGGAATGTTCGTTATCGGACGTGTGTGGCAAGATCATCAGATTAACAGAAGAAAAGTGCATCACGCGACAGGAAATCAATAGATTGTACAGTCTTCACATATTCGCATTTCGTTCCGAGTTAATCAATAAGAAGGCAAAGTCACGCAGTCTATCGTTAGTTGCAGAAGGGATACATGGAAAAAGTTGAAGGGAAGGCGAGAATCAGCCCTAAGGGTGGTTACTCGCATTAATCGTGCCACCAACTAATTACCAACTTCACCGACGGTGTTGTCTGAATGACTGTGTTCAATTTACATTGCATCATTGACTTTATTTGACCATGGCGTGATAACACTGCTATTACACGGCGCCCGAGGTCTCATCCAACGAATAAAAAGCGCGCTGCCAATAACTTTTAGAGTAAACCGCCTGCCGTGTTACAAAATGTTTATATGGCTTTGAATAAACTTCGTCGGACGAGGCTCAGGTAACTGTAATATGAATTCATTTTAACCCCATTAAAGCTACTGTTCCAGCTTCGTATTTGAAAAATTTCTGTCAAGTATCTCGAGGCATAAAGAACCAATATTCAGAAATCTTCGCGGTGTTTGATTAGTTATGTTTTGCTACAATGATGATGAGGCGGAAATGAAAGGAAGTAGACAAGTATGAGCGACGAATACTGCTTTTTAAAAAACAAAACAAACAGGAAAGTGGTACAAGATCTTAAAATTTATTGGAGTAAAAACAAGAAGCAAATTTGAAAAGTTAAGTCCATACACACTAGAAAAAACTGCGGCGGTGGTCTGGTTGATTGCGCTTTAGATATGTACTGGATGGTAACCAGGATAGATGAACAATGAACCACGGTGGCTTCAATAGCTGGATGAAGTGTTTTCGTGAACATAACGAAAGATCGTATAATCAAATGCTCATCGCTTGTCCAACTGAGGGGGCCCGACATTTGAGTGATACTGAGTGTTCACTTGAAACTTTGTGAATGGGGCGGAACTTTTTAATCGCAAACTGTAGGCCTTTTCGGATGTATAACGAATCTGGAGCTTTACAGCACAAAGATTTTAACAATTACACCTGGGTGGCGAATGTGTATATTGTCTGCTACGCCATCTCCTTTAGACGGCAGGTTGACGTAGACGGATTTCTTACGGACACCTGTCTTCTGAGCCCTTTATTCACCGTGTCGCATTACCTAATCGATAAATCTTTTTTAGGGTAGCCGTTTTATGAGAAAATATTTCGCAAAATTTCTAGTTCAATAATTATGTTATCCATGCATTTATTTCGAGGTTTGCTACCCAGTAACCGAACTAGGTACCGTTTCCTGTTGACTGGAATAGAACTGTTGAAGCGTACTTAGTGAACACATGCTAAAGAGAGAGAACGTTTGCCGTTCGCGTGTGAAGTTGCTCTGAGATTTCGAGGTCAGGGATCTAGGCAGGAACATTCATTCAGGATTTACTGTGGATAAATCATAAATATTGTGAATCCTGCAGACAATTTGCATGGACTTAGCGTGCACGATTGTGACCAGAGTTTAGGTAATGGAGCACAAAACTTTTGCATCAAAATATGCCAAGTTTGTGAGTATCAGTCATACCAAAGAATCTCCCATATGAGATTTTCTAAGGAGAATTAATTAGTGCACAAAAGAAATTCAGTTGAGGAGGTCGCTGTTCCCGAAGACATGGAAGATGAAGAAACCTAATTACAAACAATCCTGAAATGGTTTCGCTGAAAGAGCATCAAAATTTCGTATTCCGATATAAACTACATACCATAAGAACTATCGTTCTTATGGTGCGATACTGACATGAGGAACAGATATCAATGCGACATTGGTCATTTTGACATCGGAAGTGCAATTTTATTTTTTCCACATCACATTTCTTTACGCGTTCCGTCTTTCGGATCTTGACAACGCAGAAGAAATAAAGAAGCACGACTTCGTATTGTTCATTAGAGATGTCTTGCTGTCCCAATCTTAAATGACGTGCAAATTAGTAGTTGCTGTCTTTAGCTTGCTTTTGACAACTGTGATCCTCAGCTTTTTTGTTATCCATTTCAATAGGGTAGATTTGTTTTTGTATGTTTTTCAACGAAAAAATTTTCGGAACTGCCAGAAGACGGGCATCGGCAACGAAGCAGAACAAACACATGGGCAGGAGACTGATTCCATGTGAACCGCAACTTGCGGATCCAATTGTCTAGCGACACTGAAACTCCCGCGTACAGAAGTCCAGCGATTTGATCGGTGAAAACAACACTGAGTAAAGTTAGTAGCATGTGACACAGCATTACTTATTTGAAGTGAAGTAAATGTTTGTGAAGTACACTTTGGTTCAACCTGCACGATCAATCATAAGCTTTTTTTCAAGAACGAAAAAAAACCAGCAGGTGTTTGTACAAAATCAGATGGTGCCATACTGAGGGTGAAAGTTGAAACGACAATAACGACACTTTAATTCAAAGTGATGACAGTCAAGTGCAAAACTGTACAAAGAGAAGTATGATTTATTTCAAGATCTCGTCAGTATTCCACATGTATATTGTCTCTTTTTTCCCCCTGCAGGGAATCACAATAGTGCAACAGCCATACGTATCGGCTCATTATGGATTGGTTAAGGAGCTTGTGGTGAAAAGAATACTCACAGCTTCACGAATAGAACAGCAAGGTTTACTTCACGAAGGCGACGTTATCCGTGAAGCGAACGGAGTGCCTGTAGACAATCCTCAAGTCCTACAAAGGCTTCTGCACAACGCAACTGGAACGGTAACTTTGAAAATCATTCCCGGATACCAGTCTACACCGCTGACATCCCAGGTGTGTGTTGATTTCGTTCACTGAATGACAAGTGGACTTAACAGGCACAGTAAACTAGGCTAATAAACAAGCCTCGTTTTCTTGTTGTTGTTCGTCATTTTCCATGAGGGAAATAAGTAAATTTCATACTAAAACCATTTGAATCATTATCGAGCAAATAATTGGAAGCCTATCGTCATATATTGTCAGTTTATTAACATGAAAACCTGATATTTCATTTATTTACGAAGAAGTACTACAACCTAAATAAAACGTGCTTAGAAGCACGCTCCCATTTAATGTTTGGACTTGTGTATACCTGATAACAATTTAGATATTATTGATTTTTCGGCGTTTCCTTGCAAGCATATCGTTTTCTGTCATGGGATAGCTTAAAACGTCGAATCAGATGATCGGATGAGGTTAATGCAAAATCGATTTTTACGATTAATATCACCGGGATGACCATTGCGTATGACTGAATTCAATTGAATGAGTTTCTACGCTAAACCAAAATCATGAAAATACGTTTGAAAGGCAAGAAGTAAAAAGACACATTCCAATTATACAAAATCCCAATACACCCCTTTTTCTTACATAAATGTATTGAAGGTTTAAGCGAAACCTTCAAGACATGCGACATGGAACAAACAGAAAATATAGTCGAGTCTTATAAACGGGTTCATATCAGCTGATGTACTTTTAAATAAATGCTAGAAGGTAGTGAGTGGATCGTGAAGCGAGTGACACGTCGATCAGCAAGCAACAGTGAAATTTCTGGGATGAGCACTGTCAAGCGTAATTGATTTAGTTTTCCTGGTGGCCTGATTCTTGATACACGGACCGTGGCCCGTTGCCTCAGAACCACTGATGTAGGTGGAAATCAGCAAAGATGTGTGTGTTTCAGAAGGTCACGAATGGACGGATCTCGAAAACTTCCCATACCAGTTGCAGGTGAATGTGCATAGTTTGTAGGGTGTGAAATTTTAAATCGTACCCTTATTTACTGGAGGATTTAACTGACTTCTTTGTAGTCAGAAAGAGTTTCTGGTAGAAATTCGTTGGCCACACGACTGAATGTCTGAATTCGAGTGGACTGAGTGTACTGTGAGCTTTCGTGACCATCCGATTTTTCCGTACGAGCGAAAAGGAGTAGTGAGCTTGACTCCCGGCGAATTAGACAATTCGATTTTTATTGATGACTGATGGCCTTATAAATAATACAACTTCCGAAGGTGTTTGATCGTCGCGGTGTTAGATGTCTATATTCGGTTTGAGCTCATCTGTAACTAGGTACTTCAAATAGCTTATAACAGTGTGCTGATTAGGAAAGAAACGTATTACTAAGCCTTGTGTTGTGTTAAGGCACATGACCGAAACTTAACACAACCTGTTATCCTAGGTCGATTACGAATACGCTTTTGTGTTAAACCTTTTAGTTAAACTTTGGTGTTAAGATTAAACTTAAGCACGTAGTTTTTGACGCGTAATTTAGCAGCATTTAGGTAGTCGAAATTTGAGTTTTCCACAAATTGGTGTCGTCCTTCGCCTTGATTCCGAAGGCAAATTGTCTCTGCATATATTTGTACAAAATATAGATATGAATATCTATCCATATCAAACAATTTTTCCCCAACTCTTAAGCGAGAGCTTACGCCCGAACGTGTGCTTTGCAGTAATTAGCCCCTAGTGATAGAGTCTCGCTTTACCCGCGTCTACATGGTGAAAGCTTCGAAAATGGTTGATTTTCACTTGGGGTCCTGCAGATGAGACTCATTCCAGGTTGGAGAGTGAGCGATAGGAATCAAGATTGAATTCAGTGCTAGCATGCTGTGGGAATTCGCGAAAACCATCACATCACACGGGAAGAATTGGTTAAGGTGAAAAAGACAGAACACAAATCGGGCCAATATTTATTCAAGTTCTTATAACTTCTCCTTCGTTTTATTGTCTTAGTAGAGGAATCCAGGTCAGTGCTTTTTAATTGACCTAAGCCGTTAACGAAGTCCTACATGTAGAGTAGTTTTAACTGGCATACACTGTTTTTGAATATTGAAAATTCACCCTGGTTCGATCAGGTACACTCTTTGCTCGAAACTTTTAACGGGAAGACTTGGTTTTGAAATAATCCATTTCTACGTTACAGCTCTTCTTGCGAGCTTACTTCACCTACAATCCGAAAAACGACAATCTCATCCCATGCAAAGAAGCAGGATTGCCATTTGAAGCCGGATCAGTCTTACAGGTCTTGAAACAAGAAGATCCACACTGGTGGCAGGTCAGTTCAGTTGCGAGTCAGAAGTGTTGTCTACATGTTCTGAATTAATTGACCAATTCTGAACACATTCAATGCTGATACAATCAGTAATTTTCTAACCAAACAACCCCCTGCTGCATCCCTAACAGAAATATCCGATTGGAAAATTATTTACGTCTGATTTAGGCCTGTTGTGAGGAAAATCCCTCTCAAGTTTCATTGTCGTCTACCTATATTATTCCTTTCAGACTTTATTTCCTTTGTTTAAGTATCTCAAGAAACTGTTAACGGTGGAAACCAATGTTTAAAATTATGTCCTGACAGCAAATGGAAAAACTGGTAGAATAAGTGTTCCGCAGTAGATCTGAAGATAAGTAAGTTTTATCTGCTCCGAGTTTCCTGTTCCAACAACCATAGTATTGACAGTCGTCAAGTCAGAACAGCATTATTTTAGTTTACGGTATGAAGATGTTATGCTGTGTTGTTGGGACTAACTGCAATAAAACCATGCTCAGGTTACCCTGGCTAAGGTGTGCATTGCTTCCATGTGGTTCCGTGAGACGCATTGGATACAGCCTTGAGATCAAGTAGGCCCTTGAATTGCGTCCCTTTTTCGAATGGCGTTCCGCATCATTAAAGATGTCATCCGTTTGCACCATTTTGTTACATGTGCGCAACAGGCCCGACACTATGGGCATCAACAACGAGCGGGGCTCATTCCGTCTGTAGTTTTACAGGAACGACGCAGGGCTTTCATTCAAAGTGCTCCACACCCAGAAGAATTCGCTTACAAATTGGTTGCATGCGGACTCGCCAGGCGAAGACGAAAGAAGGTAAGCTTTGAACTCAAACGAATTCCGTACTGAAAAGCGTTCATCAGTTAAATATGTGCACTTGAGAAGGAATTCTGCAAATAGATGACGCCTAATTTCGATTTCCACCATAGTTAGTATTGAACTTCTGAATATTAGTGAATTACCCGATTAAGCAAGCCGATATTCCATGAAGTACAATTTATAAACTGGAACTCCCAGCACAGGTTAACCAAACTTGCAACAAAGAATGAAATACACAAGCACAAACTTATTTAACTAACCGAACAAGATCAAACAGTGAATCATCTAGCGCTGAAGCGGCTGTTTGTATGGACGGTTGAAAACTAAACTGCTTAGGGAATGAAGGCTTGTGTGGTTGGACCTTTAAGGACTAACTTATACTCTTAATATGCATGTTTGGTTCGGACCTAGATGTCAGTATCTTTGGTCTAGTCAATAAAACTTGGTTCAAATAGTAACGCATTCGGTTTGTCAAGCACTAGATTTGGTTTTTGAAACTACTCTGTTAGTTACTCTGGACGGTTAGCTTATCTCCAGAAATCACAGACTGACAAGTAAAATTTATTGTACGAAGCTTTTAGATACTAATTCTTTGGGTAACAGTTAGTTTTAAATTTTAGGACTTTGGCCGTTCAGTAATTGACAAGCTTTCCTGTCGCTATCAACAGCACGAAAACTAGACTACACATTCAGAATATTGACACTGTAATCAATAAAATTTCAGATTGTTGTGCCTTTCAGAGCACGTGATGCTGAGGAGTACGAGAACAAAGACCTGGTTTTGTACGAAGAGGTGGCTTTGATTTCCGGATTTCAACGTCCAGTGATCTGTCTTATCGGTGCCGATGGGGTTGGTCGTCGTTCTTTGCGTCGAATGCTAGTCCGTTCCAATCCAGAACGGTACGCCCTGCCGGTTCTACGTGAGTCAGTGTTACATTGTAGATATGATCGAGCAGTCTCTACTGATTCAAATAAATTAGGCATGACTTTATCATAGCCATGGAGTATAATCTTTTTACATCTGATCCAGAAATGGATTCATTGTTTTGCCAACTCCCTACGAACTTTTGCAAGAGTTAGTTGCTGATTCCATGAGCGTCACACGGACCTTTCGGACTAAGTTAGGGTTGTCTCTTCAGCTGTTCTGATTGAAAAGCAATGGGTTTGTGAGTTCGGTTCTAATGGCCTCATTCCAAACTAAGACATCTAAACTCGGAATATTGTCTCCTTCTCTCTTCCCGTTTGCCAAAGTGGCTTATCGGCTATTCAACCGACTAGTCATCAAGTCCATGTCAGTTTTGTCCTCAACATTTCAATGGCATGCTAGTCTTTGCAAATGAAATTTCACGCACAAAATCATGCCTGCACATGTGCCAGTGTGCATGCACAGAGATGTATGAATGTGCAAGTACTCGAAGCTGTAATAATCTTAACCGATCACATTCTAGCACAACATTTTCAAGGAAATTCACTAAGCGAGCAAGTACAACTGCAACATTCACTTCTTGACCCCTTGGAAAAACTCCACGCCTTTTTGATTTCATCTTCATCGAAATCCGACAAAGAGATAAGATATTAATTGCCTGGTATAACTTATTCTAAACCAATTTTCACGAATTCTGCTGAATTCAGCCGTGCCAAATTTACCGTGACCACCGAATGAGGTATTTGTTTTGGAAATTTCGGAGTTCGGGAAACTCACGCGATTAAATTTACGGTGTATTTTCTTTTCTCACATGTGCATTTGTCTCATGATCATGTCTGTTGTTCGTTTAAATTAACGTGAAACGATACGAATCATTGCCCGCATCTTTTATTTTAAACACATTACTTGTACAACCTGGTCGGATTACTTCGTGTTTTTAATTGAACTGGTTACGCTAGTTGTTTATCACAACCCAGCAACTATCTACTGGGCACTCAACTGATGGGCATCCGTTTGCGGGAACATTTTTCCAGAAAGACGAATTTATGGTCCTTGGATCACTTAGAATTTTCTTGACTTAGCTGTTTAAGATTGAAGTCATCAAGCTAATTACAAATCAGATGACATCTGGGTAGAGTTTGAGCCTAAGCTTTAGTTTTATTGAGCCGAGCGGTAATGATTACTACGACTACTTAATGGTCATGCAATAGTTCTAAGATCCTTGGAGAAAGGTGCTTTTGTAATCCAAAAATTTGATACCTACATTACTGTACTGTAAACGGATATGAAATTAAAGGCTAGCTAGTACTTTTGAGGATGAAAACGTGTAATTTATTCCGTATAGTGAACGGTGCATGATGATGCCAGGGCGACTGATTCGTGACAGGTAGACAATCACTTTACACTTTTATTCTAGTCATCTTGCTTAGAGATGAATTTGGGTTACACGTTCTGTAAATGTGCGAATATTGTGCCTTAGCTTCGAGTAACCTAGTGAATTTGTAGGACTTGACAGTGTTCTAATCTATATGAGCACCTGAATGCAACGACGTCAATTATAAAAACAGAACAGCAGATAGTGCCCCCGAATTTTTTAAATTACTACTGAACTCGAAAATGAATTACGAAGATATGCCATTAATTCTATTTTGATCACCCATGGTGTAGTGAACCGCGATTTTTTCCTGTTTCTGCTTCTATAGGACCGAATACGTAATCGACCAGTAAGAAAATAAATGGGTGGCCATGACACGTGACTACTCGTCGCTTCGGGCCTGAGTGTCTAGCTAACGCATCTCGTTTATGTAATCCAATGTTTTCTCGTGTTGTTATCTCTTGCCTTCGTGAATGCAAGATTTATGCTTGATGTGAACGCTATTAATCGTAATTTGGTTAACCGTTTGTTCTTATAATCATTTTTTAGTAAAATATCGACAAATGGAAACACAATGATCGACAATTTTTGTTTCAGACACAACCAAAGAACCCGATCCCGACGAAGAGGACGAGACGGAATTTTTAGTCGATACACATGCGAATATGGAGAACGATGACTTGCACAATAAATACCTTGAGGTACGATGAATACAGCTGTAGTCCGATCAATGAAAAAATTATTTACTCTGCCGAGGGTATTTAATCACTTCCTTCCTCAACTGGCTTCTTCTCTCTGTTTTGATATGGTCTTGTGTTCACGCATATGGCTTGCAAGTGAGAGTTAATTCATAAACGAACGAAAAATTGTCCTGGTCGATATGACTGTGAGCCATCATTGCAGTCATTGTTTGCAAACCGCTAACTTTAATGGTACGATACAACTCAAATGCTCATTGAGCTGTCTTTTTACTCCGAAAATATGGTAAGCAACGATTGACTTGTTAGGTCAACGATTTCGTGACCCGTTTGATCGATTCAGCAAATGAATAAGACCACTGTATGCAAACCTGTAATTGCTCCGTCCTGTGAATCAACTGGTTACGACGACTGTATTTCTGCGATGTTTTATTCTATTCTAGGATGCTCAGTGATTCACCAGCTATCTATCAGTGACATTGATTTGAATTGGGCCGTGTTTCCGGTGGCATGGTAATAGATAATAATGCCTTAACCATTGTGGCTAAAACTTAAAATTGCCAAACTTTTGCACTAATTTAAATTTTAGTTCAAAATGTGAGCACTATTCATCCCGTAAGGTGAAATAACAACACGGATGCTCATTGGCACGCTATAAATTGAAACACTGGTGTCAGCCCGGACTTGAGTGATGCTGTGGAAGTCTCTTATTGATCACACAGAATGATCCGTTTCTTCGAATACGATAACAGTTGTTGAATTACTAAAAACAAAAAAGAAATGACCGTTGGTAAGATCAGGTTTACTGGTTATTTGCTGCTGCCTTAGAGAGAAACAAGATGATAGAATTTCAGCCATTAGAAA
Source organism: Fasciolopsis buskii (assembly GCA_008360955.1). Classification (NCBI taxonomy): domain Eukaryota; kingdom Metazoa; phylum Platyhelminthes; class Trematoda; order Plagiorchiida; family Fasciolidae; genus Fasciolopsis; species Fasciolopsis buskii. The sequence continues at coordinate 59,926 of LUCM01007958.1, forward strand.
TACGACTACGCCAAATAATACCAGGTGCCTTAGAGGTATACACTGTTTATGCGTTTGAAATACGATAAGTAAAACTGTCGAGATTCATAGAAAGCCTACACTTAAATTACCCAGAAATTCCACAGAGAAGACTATACGTTTTAACAAGTCATAAGGCGCCGAAACTGTTAGCATGATGAGATCCAATACACTATTAGCAAAATCTAAATTCATCGCTTCAGGATGTTAAAACGTCGTATCCTCTTTATCCAGTTCATCAAGAAAAAAGAAAGATCGACGCTGCAAGACATTAACAATTCGCATTATCTTGTTGACCACATACGTAAAACAACTTAACATTTTCATGCCATTCGTAGGAAAAAAGTAACCCGATATGCGGATATTTTTAGGGAACAGGAAAGTCCGGAAAATTCCAGTCACGTAATCGATGTCAACTCCACCGAAGATGATTTGATTTCGTCGACATCTCGTGCAACCTCATAAGTAGAATAAATGATCTCATCGGGAAAATGTTAGCGTCTCGCACCATCTGTCCGGACTATGTTTATCGGCCAAAATATCGTTTGTAGACGAAAGATAGAATGAACTTGGAAACAACGTCGATAGTTTCTGAAAGCGAGAAGTTAATGGAAGTGCGCATACTTGTACCCCGTTGAAAATGTGACATATCTTCTGGATATACTTTGGATCTTATTCTACACCTGACTGCTTTCAAACGTTTGCCGTTTAAGCCGGGTAAACGTTTCTATACCTAATGCATTAGGGGATATTGTTCGATTGATCAAGAGATTTCTGTCCTGTCATGAACTTTACTCGTTAGTCCGACATTTATGATGCACAAACTGAACTCTTGGTCATCAGAAATTCCTAATGGGATGATGAGACAAGAAAGAATAACTTTGACGCAGATTTGCAGATCGGATTGGGTGCATATAATTATCCAAACTCTTTGGAAATGTTATGCTGTGAAAGCACGGTTGGTCGCAATGCCCCGTGGGTACAGTTCGCTGAGATGCTGATCGCCAGGACGACGTACTCTCTGTAATTAGTGAGTTGACAATGTTCCAAAGCAACAAAGTCCAGTTGGTTTTTTCACATGAGGCCCACTGTAGTGTGAGCAAAAACAGTGGAACTGTTTATGAGGGTTTGTCCAGTTGAGAAGTACATGTGATAAGTAATGCTGTGCAAAGTTTACAACACAGGTCCTTATCTAAAGAATTGTTTTTTTGGTCGGTAAAGCGATTGGCGGTGCCAGCAATCGCTCGTTTTACCTAGAAGTTCGGGTACAAAACAACCTGCCGCCGTTAAACACGACTACTTCGTCGATTACCCGGCATCGCAATACCCCCTTACTATCTTTCCCTTTTCAAATACCAAATCTGAATTTTGGCATATGCCACTTATTACTCTGATCCACTGATGTGATTTGCATTTCCTTGTGCTTTGTTTTTGTCAGTTTGGAGAGTATGAAGGGCACTACTATGGTACGAAATTGGACAGCATTCGACAGGTAGTTGCTTCCGGCCGCACATGCCTGCTCACATGTAACGTTCAGGCTGTCCCAAAAATCCGAAATTCTGAATTCATGCCATTTGTGGTATTTCTGGCTGCGCCATCTGTAAGTTGTATGAAAGCTATGTACGAATACGGGATGAGCATGCGATTCACCGACAAATGGAAAAGGGTAAGCTGCGTCATGTAGAAGTAATTTTATTTTATTTTCCTTACAATGTTCGGTTGCTGACTTTCCCCTATACGACCTTAGACAAATTCTTTGTCAGTATCGACCTTTATAGACATTGCCACTGAACAATATTCGTATTCTATCCGATAAGGAAGAGGACCAATGACTAGTTAGCAAACAAGCAAAAATCAATGACCGACGGTGGTCAAGCGGATAAGACATCTGTTAACCCAAAAGACCAGCAGTTTGAATCGTAGGTCCACTGATCATCTTGGTAGCAGATAACAATTCGTTGCCGTCTGGATCGCTTCCACGTCTGACTTATTGGGATATCATGGGGTCCTACGCCACTCCAAATTTCACGGTCGTTGATTGCAACATTAAGAAATCTAACCAAACGTCTACAACGGTCCAGTAGAGTTATCACTTTGATTCAAACCTAAGAGTTTAATCCGCCTTACTTGAGACAGCCCTCTGGTTAAGGTTTTGACAGACCGCAGACGGGGCACTTCGACCAACCTTTCAGCGATTACCTGCCTTCAAGAATTGTGTAAGTGGATGAAATTTATCTGCGGGGCTGCGTATCACAAGCACAAGCATAATACTCAGCGCTTAGATAATTGTAATTATTACCGTGAAAATAGATAGTGTCACGCACTAGTTCTCATAAACCAGTCAAAGTAGACGGTCAGTGAGGAATCGGTAACCATGTGGAGGAAAATTGGCGGCAAGTAAATGGTGCCACATTGAGAAGCTCAAACATCATACCAAGACCTTTGGTGGACGGCAGACCGCTCAAATAGTGAGTTCCGGTTAAAACAGCCAAGCAGAGGCATGTAAATGAAACGACGTGAATGATAACAAAATGAACGAAATCAGCAGCCCGTCTACACGATCGAAACAGAGACAGATAGCAAAGTCAAAGATAAGATCCATCTTGCTTTTTTAACGTGGAGAACAGCTTATTGAAATGACCGCTTAGTTTGATCACTGTAGTTGTTGGGTTGTTAATAAATGTTTGTCTGGTCTCGAATTCTTGCTCTGCTTCTTCATATGGTTTACTCGCATTACTCGAGCACTGCCCTGTATATAGCAAAGTCTGAACATTACAGGTCACATTTTTGATCCATAGAGGAGAACCGACAAAATTCATATGATGCACATCAACACTAAACTGGATAATCGAATATGACGATGCAACAGGTATTTAAGGTGAGGTTTTCCAACTTCAGCCGATTTCTGGAGTTTAGGGGCTCTGCACCCGTCGTTTGTGGATATCACTAGTGATCAGCTATTACCAGGACCTCTTGCTGGAAAGCCTCAATTATTGCAATTCTTGCTAGAGTCAACACAAAGTTAGTGAGGTGTCCATAAGCTTTGAGTGATGCCACACTCGCTAGCCGGAAGGAAGTCGTTGGCACAGAATCAATGGGGATGTAAATCGTGCTGCTTCGTTGAAAAGCTGATAGATAGGCTAAGGCTACTGCAGCCGGACAGCCACCGATTGTTCCATCTGTCATATCAAGCTGACTGGGTGAAGACAAAAGGAGATACACTGAACAAGTGCAGGTCCATACCCAAGCAACAAGAGTTCTAATCCCGGCCCGGCAGTGTCGCTGCCTTCCAATTCTGTTTGAGTACCCGCTTGGTATCCAGCCCACTGGTAGACCGCAGGAGCTGAGAGGTGCCGATGGAGTTGAATAAGCTAGATTACAAATGTGTGGTACGCTCCACAATGTTTCTTTCCTTTTCTGCTTTCTCTCCATTGTTTTCTTTCTTCATTATGCCTCTAGTGGCACATAATATGCACACGAATTTGAGAAACATATATATATATATATGTATATGGGACTGAATTCCACTCGGTTGTGGGCTTCATCGTTATAGACTACAGGATGGAAACTGCAGTAGTAGTGGGGTCGAAAATTTGATTTATCTCTTTCAGAACGATTAGGTCTATCTTGTAAGACTCCGGTGACCGGGACGACACGATGTCCAAAGCAATGGCATCGATGAGAACATCCATCGGTAAATCGGGCAGGACGTTTGCAAAGCTAAGCAAGCATCTTTAGCAACCTGTCTTGGGACTACAACACCAGGATCTTCGCTTTAGATTTCGCCATGTGATAAACGTATGCGAACAGTCACTTCGGCACTGGTACTGACTCAAGTGCCAGGGAGTCATCGTATCTTCGTAATTGTTAACGAGAAAGAATAAGGAAATTTGAAAATCCGATTGGCCAGTAAGTTATCATGACTGGCAAACTAAGAGTCATCATACAGCAGATCAAGTGAGATCACATGAAAACAATGAGGGGATTTTTGGAGTTCACTATTGAGTAGGGGTGCCTTCTCTTTGAGTAAAGGAAATTTCAGCCTGCCAGCAACCGTTTATATATGCGAAAACCATCGGTTTATCTATTTAAATCGACTGATTCTCTCTGTCGGTTTTCCATTATTCTTATCCTGAAACGGAAAAATAAAAAGGCTGAAATCAGAAACAGTCGAGATATTTACCAGGGTTGATATGAAGACAGGATGATATGGAATATGTGATATGACAACATCGGCATTGTACGACTGCGTTTTCAGCAGACTTGAAACGGAGAGAAAACAATAGCAACGGCGTAATTGAAAATTCGGGCTGCATGTGCAAGATTTAAGTCACTGATGTATGCAGTGAAGAAAGCATATATCAAGAGAACACTTCTCAGCAAACCGACAACACCAAATGACGGCGTTTATTGTCTTTTTCCTGACACACCATGCCGACATAGTTGAAAGCGATGATTTTAAGTTATTTGACAAGAGATATAACCAAACGGTCGATGCCTCCCGAGTAGAAGGCAACTCGTCACAGCCAAAGGAAATGAGGAATTAGGAGAAGCAAAAGGTCGTCCAGCTGCTCAGCAGCAAAAAAGAACCAGTATACAGTATGTTCCGGAAAAACTGGTTCGGTTCTGGATTTCAGTTACCATATTTTTAGCACTTCATTCTTATGCGTGTCAAATGTGAGAGGATTTGGCTAACTACCATAAATAAATGGGCGATTTAGGATATCACTGTCGCCTAATGGCACTTCAAACTGGAACTTGAGTCTCAGATGCATCAGGAATTTCTGACCGATTGCTAGATATTCAGATTATTATTTAGGCTGCCACCGATGGATGATGTGAATGTGCAGGTAAATGTAACCTTCTTCCAGCATTATAAGTAGCAGAGAATGTTACTATGGCTGCCACCGGAGTAAGTTAGAAACAACGGTTCGCGCTCATTCATCAAACGTGAGCAACGTCGTGCTTGATTACCGATTGCTTGTGGAACCGAATGGGAATACAAGGTATTATGGCCATTCCTGAAAGGCGATGGTCGAACAAGTAAGTAGTAGCCCTTCGTTGTAAGGGGGGAGGGCATTTCCAACTAACTCACTGGCCGTCACTTTCCCAGGCGGCATACCTTCACTGACCACTGCCTGTTGTGGGAACACTGTATAATTCTCAAGCAATAAAAGGCAAAACGGTTATCATTGTTGCTACTAATTGTCATTCTCAACAAAAAACGGGAATAACTGCATTTTCCTGAACTCTATGCACTTCGATTTTTCTTGTTAGCTCGCTTCACTTCAGTCAGCACAACCGCTAACTGCGCAATAAACAGCCGCCTTTTCAGTAGTTAGTTCACAGCATCATCTGCTCAAAAAGAACAAAAATCAAAGAATAGGATGAGAATGAATGGAACACAATACGTTGAGCAACTATCCAAAAGAGTAATAATTTCAGATCCAAGAAGAAAAATGACTGAGGAAATGAGACAAAAGCTACTGTCTTCAATCACAGCTTCGGCGATCTGGACCCACACCCGGTATTCTAACTGCACTCACACGAACCAGTACACTAGCTAAAGTTGTCATATTGTCCCCATATCATCGACTGATCGCCTGGATCCTTCTTGCAACCCTTGCCTGCCTCGCAGAACAGCACAATGAGGCAGTCGTTATGCACAAAAAGGTCCCAGCTACATTACCCTAGTCGAATTCAGATCCTCTTCTAACGACTGGACCCTAGGACCCATTAGCTTATGTCTAACCTCCCAGTTATTGGCTAGCGGTGGCCAAGCAGATAAGGTCGTGGCATTCAGACATGAGAGTTGTGGGTTCGAATCCCCTCGCCGCCAGTCAACTTCCCCATTTGGCAGCCCTCTGTTGGTCGCGGCACCCTTCCTGAAAAATAATGTACCTTGCTATTTCACTAATAAAAAAGTAAAAGATAAAAAAGAAAAAATCCTCCCACGGTATTCTACCAATTCCACGAAGACAGCGGAGTTTAAACGCCAAGATTTTTCCCACATCTTCTCTCAACGGTCGTGTTTCGAAGTGTAGAGTAGAGTAGTATACGCACTGCCATTGCGTATACCCGACCTTTTATCGATAATACCATGTCACACCAAAACCACAGAGCTCTCAAACTGGTGGACGTTAATCGAACCTTTTTTATGCGTGAACACACTTCATCCGACACAACTAACCAAACAACCAAACCTATCTACCTCACCCAGTTGTTCCCGTGCAAGAACAAGGTTCAGATTCGAGTCAATCCAATCCCACAATAGCACTTTACACTTTGAAGGTGCAAAACGCATCCCAAACAACTGCACTGTCGTTCAGATGATCGGGAGAAACTTGTAACTTACTTTAGTCTTCACTCAGTAGCACAATGTTGTTCGCAAATTCGAAACCAGAAAATTTTCTATCTGAGCAAATATCGACGTCACTATTCTCACATGAGGAGAGGGCTGTCTCCACTATCATCCTAATGACAAAATTGAAAAGAAAAGTTGGAAGCGGGAAATCCTGACGAACACCACATCTCTTGGTGAACTCGGGTCAAATATCGATGTAAGCACGAACTCGGTTTCGGCTGTTCACATGCAGGAATTGAATAAGTGAAATAAATTCCTTGATAAGATGTAGAGCCACAAAAATGTAAGATCGACTGAGTCGAACGGTGATTTCGGATGAAGGAAGAAAGAAATAATGGATCAACAGAACATGTGCTTACTTTCTATGATTTATCGCAAATTGAGTATTTAGTCAGTACAACGAAGACCGACTCAGAAATCGGCTTGGTTCTCACACACGCATCTTTCGCAAGTACTAGATAATAATTTGGGGATAGTGCTCGTCCGCTTAATCCACGTTTTCTTAGTAAATTCTTTCAGATATTTTCTATACACTCGAGTTTATAGATAGAGTGTCAACAGCCACCCTCCGGTTGATAACACAAATGAAAACCACGGTTTGAACGGTGCACACAGAACACTTCAATGACATTTAAAAGATCTTTGATGCGAACATGTTCAGTACTACTTGAACCACGCGGAAAAACATGTAGCAGCATCTCTAACGCCATAATGCTTTTCTCAGATTATGGAAGATACGAATGTATCGAAATTTATTCCGTGATAGTCCGATGGATTCAGTCTCACTCGAGCGAAAACTGGCTGCGTAATCAAGCGAGGCCAGATAACTAAATGTCTCGAAAAACGAGCTTGTGGTCCAAACTATTTTACCCATGCGGAAAGCAGAGTAATCTGCAACAAAATAAATTCAATAACCCTGTTTTCGTTTCATTTGCCAACTGTCCATCATAGCGATCAGATAATCGAATACGCGGATGTTTTACTCTGGTTATTATTGAAGCGAAAAGGTATAGCATTTCCGGGAAGGGATTGCACTCAACATAAGACTTACCGGTGTAAAATTTGGCCACGTCTTACTACAGAACGATCATCAGGAACCATCGATCAACGTCACCACGACGCTTTGAATGTGATCCAGATCGTTCACCAGTTCCACACCTATTATGAGTGTGCCCCTTTGATCACGATTTCAGTCATCAGCCAGCCTAACCAAACCACTGAGAAAACTATACAGATGGTTCTCACGCACGCGTCTTTCGCGTGCAATAGATAATGGGTGGAGAAAAATGCCTGCCAGCAGGTTGGTAGCAATGCCTACCTAACTAATTCCTCTTTGACGTTCTCATGAAGGCCTATCACATTTCTTCGGAAGTAATTTGTAATCTGTTCTCTTGGCTCCTTAGATCCCAACAGCTTTCTAACTCTTGTGAACAAAGTCATAGACGTCTTGTGATGATGAGGTAAAGTTGTAGAAGAGAACTAATGACATGGTAAAATTGGACAGTTCGTGGTCATTTTTGTCGGTTTATGTGACACCAACATCAACGCGAGATTATCGATTTGGCTTAAAATAGAACGGGCTCATAAAAATATTGAGTGGTCATCGTTGACCGATGTAATTCAGATAATATTCTTATAATGAACAATTCCAAAAGTTTCTGTAGAGTGTGTTAGAAACAGGCATGCACGTGGATTAGCAGATCTTCGATTGGTTTGATCAACGATGTTTTGTTTATTTTTAGGCTGTTTGGTTGGACGAGTGTCGTTTTTCTTATCCGTATTTGGAATTAGTTGAGCGAACGTGCTACTTCATATAAATCAATGACTGAAGAGGTGTTCTACGTAATTTTCATTTCGGAAATTACAATAAGTATTGAGTTACGGCGAATTAACGTATTCATTAAAAATAGGGCTGGTGGTGTAAATCGTTTGATTTTCCCAGGTTTCAACCGAGCTACAAAATAATGAAACAAGCGAACCACTTGAGCCGCTCATTTGTGGATGTTCATTGAATTGGATAGTAATTTTCTGTTAAATCTCAGGTCAGTTAAACACGTCTGGTTACACGACTCTTGCTTGGTTTCATTTGCAGGATGAAAATTTTCGACGCACGCTAGAAGCGAGCAAATATATCGAGCAAAACTACCGCCACTTTTTGGATATGATTTTACTGTGTGATAACATTGAAGCAAATTTCGAACGATTGTGCCAAGCTCTTAACGACTTGCTCGTACAACCGCAATGGGTCCCAGCAAGATGGCTGTACTGATCAATTTGAAAAGGAAAAGCCGATTTCAAATTCATTGCTTGCTTATTTTTTCTGTACATATTTAATTAGGTGTATCGAATTTCGAATCGTTACCTGTTAGTCTTGCCTCAAAACCTTCAAGCGCGAATCACACACACCCTCCTGCCTCGCACAGCGAAGTCAGCCAAATCTTTCTTTTTTACAGAGAATGAAACATATTTTGTATGCAATGAACGCTCGTGTCTGCAATACAATTTTAAATGAAACTTCGCAAGATTTCTCGTTGAAGTCTTTGAGTAGCGAGCTGATCACTTTGGCAGGTATTTGATTTCAAAATATAATTAAATGTTTTCGCATTTAGAAAACACAAGTTGGCGAACAAGCTCGTTTTCAGTGATTCGTACTCATGCCATTACACCACTATATATATCTTGACAAAATATTTTCACTATAGGAAGGATTGGATTAGTCATTTACAAATATGGGTGGGGAAGGGATTTGTGGTGTTAATTGTTTTGGTTGTCTAGGGTTTGTATTGGGACGGGGGGTGGGCCAAGGGAGTTGAAGCGCAACCACAAATTGTTTTTGAGAACAAAGTGGAGGACTGTGAAGACGGATTGCGACAGCTTCCGCAGTGCTCAAGAGGCGACACTTTGCCAACCTGGATTGTTGACCTCTGACCTTATACAGGGTCCGGAAAGCTTGCGTTTTCGCATTTGAATGCTCTACAACTCCCGACAGCTTAATGAATATCGGATTTTGATCTGTGGACAGAACAGCAAATCGATCATTTCAGTCATAAGCCCACCCGACCCATCAAACGATTTTCGCGTGCACAAATGCGTGGACCTGTGAGCAAATGTTCGCGTAATTCAGGCGCTTACTGGAAAGATCATGAGTGCTGAAGCAGACTTTTGCATTAAACGGATCCAACAGACAAAGTTGAAAGACCTGTCATAAGTAAGTTTGACGTTACACTGGGTCTCCTACTCAAGCGTGAATTGCCCAGCATTATCAAGAGGATGGTTGATTTAAAATAGGCTGAGGAAATACAGCTGCTGGTATGCCTGCAGCGTTCAGTTAGCAGTAACATGTGAAGCATCCTGGACGGACCATTGTCAAGTCCACTATATGTTAGAGAGAATATACCTGCAGATTTTACAGTAAGACCAAGGCAACGGTTGACATAAATCACTTTTGCATATCCTGCTTAGAGTTCCAGGAAAGACAACAAGCAACCTACATAACCAGTCGCAGCTGCGTAGGTTCACTTTCGAATGTTCGAAGTTCATAAAGATAGGTCGCACAATAACCGTGAGCAGTGTTAAATTGGATGAAATACACCCATGGTACGTAGTTTTGAGTGTGTATCAAAACGTGGGCGATTTTCAAGCCGTTCACCTCTGTACAGGGTTGTTTCAGCAGTCCTCAGTAGCTTTTTCCACAGAGCAGTTATGCCATTCTTATGATACAGCAGCGGATGCCCCAGTCTCGTGTAAAAACAATTCGTATTTAATCAACACGTATTTTGGACGTTAACGAGAACATAGAACGCTTGTTATAGTGTATCCATCCGCTGCTGCTACGGGCATTCAGGAGTCTCGTATAAGGACTGCGATAAGCATTTAGTGACCGAGATTTGCCAAAAAATAGTGAACTGTTTATGACTGGATTGTTAGTCATGGATAGTAAAAGCGCTCGGTGGCTCGATGTTAAAATCAACCACTGGAACCGAATGTTTTAGATTTCTCCATGCTGATTAGGTGAAATACTGATTCGTTAGTGAATAACGCTTGTCACTTCCGGTATACTAGGCTACTTTGGCTCATTCAAGTAGAGCTTCAGCAAACAATTCTCGTAGAAAGCGGAATAAGGAGTGACAAGTTAAACGGACTATAGTTGATCAACCACCCTGAGTTAAATCGCCGCGGAGTAAAAACCAGAGCCCATATTTATTCCCCGATTATGACGTAATAAACAGGACGCACCAAAAAGTGCACCTGATGCTTACTGCCCGTGGTTTCACTTGTAAATCACCAAAGTTTTCAGACCCACATGACTGATATCGGTCACTCACAATGACAATATGGAAAACAAGTCTAACAGAGTAAAACAAATTAGAAAATCTTGCTTAGCATCCTGCGCTAGGACTTTTCAGATTCTGTAGAAAGAAACGGCCTGAAAAACCTCTAAATGATGTTCGTGTTGTTTTTGCCCGGCATTTCCCAGGTCTACCAAACATAATTTCGTAAAAACATTTTGGAATTTGCTTTACTCTGATAATTGTGGAATTCCAAGATGACACGAGGAGCCAGTGCAGCGCGATTCTTGCATGGCGATTACCGGACAAAGGTGTAGTGAAGTTAAATGAGTGGGAGGAAAAAGAAGAGTGGAAAATTTCGTCAACGAACTCCAGATGCGGCGAGCAGAAAGGCAGCCGAGCTGGAAAATCACCATGAATAGGCTGAAGTGTTCATGTAACCATATTGGTGGCGTACCCTCTATCATGACGGCAAATGGGTCGATAAAGCTAAGCAGAAAAAGACGCTTCTTATCTAATATTCAACGACCCGAACAGATGAATCCACCTTCGAAAAAGGACAAGTGAATTCCTCAAGGCATAGCATTATCGTAACACTTATCAACACACTGTACGATTTACTACATAACACATTGCTAATCCACGTCACTACATCAACGAACCCACAACAAATGATTCTCAAATATGAAGTAAAATGGCCGTAAGAATTGAAGCGCACTGTGACTGCTAGCTTATCGCAACAAAAACTCGAAAACAATAACAGCCAAGGCCGCAAGAAACTTTAGTTTGGCTGAAATGTTGGATTTTATGTGGTCGAATCAAGTTAATGCAAACAGACTACGGTATCGCCTACTGAGTAGTCACCAAGAGTACGCTTGCGAACGCTATCCTCGGAGTAATCAAAATTGCGGGCAGCACTTCGAAGCGCAGACTTACAGCGTGTGCGCAACATATCACATTATCGTGCATGAGCTCAGGTTGTGAATAATGAACCAGTGCACTGACTAACCACATTATATTGAATAAGTTTACTTAGACATCCCCGACCCTTTTTCGTGTGACTCGACTAATATCCAGTCACGAAAGGTATGGCCACTCGTCTCGACAACTCAGAATGCCATATTTTCTTTCAAAACGGGTTCAGTTACAAGGTCAAACGACAGGCTTATAACGGGTTTTAACAGCATTAGAAAAATACCAGCGCATCCACGGATGGCATTTAGTTATTCGCAACAAGGCCGGACGAACCATTTTTGAATGAACCTCCAGGTAAGATCAACATTCGGTTCATCACGAATAATCAATACAGAGTTAGTTTGCCAAAAGAAAAGCACGCATTTAAACACCGCCAGTTTTATCCCGCTGAATTTTCTCGTTTTCGCGGTTAGCAAAATATGCACCTCTCGAAGCCACTCGTACATATCTGCGGAGAAACAAGAACACTGCTTACAGGAAAAATCAACTTTCGGAATGCAATCTATCACCTTGGGACATAACGGAGGAAAACCATTATGCAAGCCTTTTTATTTGAGCAAATAAAGACTGTTTTGGTGACCATTATTGGATGGAAATGATTTAACAAATGAACGATTTTGAAAGTACAGCGACTATTGTGATTTTATTAAAGTTGCCAAGCACATCAAACCTGAAAACGACATTTCAAAACCGATGTAGTGAAAACCTTGATTCACAAAATTATGGAACCCCGATTGAATGATTCACGATCCACTGAACTGTGCCGTTTGTATAAACCGGGGTACAAGAGAATAATCAGTTATACTAGCTATCACTTCCTTGGTATATTGTTCACCTTTGTCAAGACGTAGGCGTTACCGTAAAATTCTGATTGTGACATCGAGCGCGCATTTTTTCGGACTGGTATATTGATAGCTGTATTGTTGAGATCGGTGCGTTTTAAAAATGGAACCGTTAGATGAAAACGTTCAGTAACGGATGTAAAAGTCATAACTAGAAAAAGCATATAGCAAGATATTGTCCGCCGTTGGTTTTGCATAACTTGTCTCATTGCTAGGGGATGAAGATGACAAATAAGGAAAGGAAGTTCAGTAAATCTAACCAGCGATAGTTGTACCCATACTGTGGGTTATCCTGAGCGCCATTAATATCTTTGAGACTAATGACTATATTAAACTGCCCACATTCAGATTCTGGATAGAAGATTCTGCCATCACAACGTCTTATTGCCTAGCACACAAACGCATGCTGATTTTTATGCAACACCATGAGCAACATTTCGCACCGTGAACCAGAAGAACGATATACATGAAAAAACGAGATGATAGCTACAGGTTGACGATGAGCAAGCGGACCGACTCAAAAAAAAAACAAAGAAATTAACGGACTAAAAGCTTACTACCTAATGGTGTCAATTTTAATTCCAGATGGAAATAAAATGTACTATTAAATCTCCCAATAAAACGGATGCAATAGCATCAAACTCGAGAGGCACCAAAATTTTCAGGCCAAAGGACTTCCAACCTATAGCGTCACACAATGACCATAAATTCAAAACCACTAGAGGGCAAAGTCAAAACAAAATATAAGGACATTATAAACGTAGAAAACTACAGTCAACTAATCCCAAGCACTGATGATGCCATCTCGAACGGTAAAGACATCTTTGCGGTCAGAATCTTCGGAAAACGAAAAACGCATGAGAACCTGAAAGGTCGCCAAAGCAACAGAAAGGTTGGCTCAATAAACTGTTCACGCCATGTTGGCTTCAAGTATCAAGCACATTTCGTGACTGCTGAAATTACATGCCAGGATCTGAACCGCATCGTAGTCTGCAATCGATGCGTTGAATCTTCGAGTACTTGGTGAAATGATTTGCTCACCACAAAGTAATAACTGTGTTTATCTGATCCCATTTAGCCATGAAGATCGTTCAATGGCGTCATTTTCGGCGTATTTTGTTTAAGATAAAATTAATTTGAATAAGAAATGACCGGTTACACACTTGCTTCATTGAGGCCGCAGAACAACGACCTCCAAATGAATGAACAATCTCGAGGTTCAATTAACGTATTGTGAACAGATGATGGATACCATCGAGCAAGTAAGAAATTACGGGGCAAAATCCATTCAGAGATTTGCAAGGACAAATAACATTACCGAGAGCCAAGCATACGATATGTTCAACACTGCATACAGACGCACAAGATGCCATTGATGCAATGACACTGCACCTTCACGTGGTATGACGGTATAGGATGGCTTATCTCAAGCCGAAGATGCAATCATGCCGAAAGATCAATGGGTAGAGGCCTGACAAAGTAGTCTCCTGGTCCTCACAGTCGGGGGTTGGTCTGCGTTGGCAGCACAATCGGAAAAATGTGGGAGAATAATCGATACAAGCAGATGGGTTTCCGCTTAGCTATACTCCGCTGCCTTGCGGTCAGGTTCTTGTCAGAACTAAAGGCTTTGGTTGAGAACCCTAATCGTTCTTCCGCTTAGCGGCTGGACCCCTTAGCAGCACCCGTCCATCAATCCCTTATGAATTACAGGACTACAAATAATCACATGCTGCATCGGTCGTCGCGCAGGATAATCAGGACTACGCTGCCCACTGCATCGAGTAGGGTGGGCAGTGAAAATTATGTTACTGCTTAGAGTTCTCTCTTTTACTCAGCCTGTCTCTTCTGTCTCTAATCCAATCTCTTTGACCCCTCTGCCTACCCGTAGTGTCTCCACTGATAACATGCTCGATATTCGCAACGGTTCATTGACAAATAGTGTAGTAGGTGGTTTTCAGTCTGCTAGCTCACATTTTCTCAAGCCTCATCAGCCTCTGAATCTCGAGTACTTTAATGCATGCTGGCCAACAGGCGTGTTTGACTCTGACAGTGGGCTGACTCACTTCCGATTGATGTCCGCTGCGTGAGTGAAACAAGAATTCAAGATTCGAGTGGAGTAATTCAACTAGCTGCGCCTAATGTCTTGTCATGATATTTCCTGCACACTGCAGAAGACGAAGCAGCTCAAGCGGTGGGTCAATGCGGTGTCGGAATAGCCTTGAGTGAGAAGGCTGAAGCAGCCCTTCTAGACTGGATCCCAGTTAACAGTCGCTTGTTCACCGTGAGACTGCAGGGATCAGCCGGAGTCTGGAAGGATAGCTGTGTTAAGCGCAGTTTATCTGTCCTCTCGGCATACAGCCCAACAGACTACAAAACTGACATGCAAAAAAAATCAGTTTTACAATGACCTCGTCACCGTTGTTCGGGAGAGCAAAGCACCTGACGCTGTAGCAGTGGCGAGTGATTTTAATGCACAAGCCGGAAAACTGAGCGTATCGGAAGCCTGTTTAGGTGGGTGCTGTGCCTTGCATGCTCAGCAAACAGATAACGGGGGAAGGCTTCTCCAAATTTGTGCGGAAAATCATCTATTTCTATCTAACGCTAATTTCCGACACAGTTCGAATCGCACAGCGATATGGCACTTTAACCTGACAGGCAGTCTGAGTCAGATCGACTGCATTGCAATAAGCTACGACTGGCACTGTTCTGTTCAGAACTGTAGGTCGTACTGGACCACGTACGTCGAATCGAACCATGCACTAAGTTTAATGTGATTTTTGCTGCAGCTCTACGGCAGCCGACGCACACCACAAACCCGACTGGTCGTCAAACATCTGTCTGATTCGGCTGTTCGCAATTATCCGGGGAACTAAGAACTTCGACGGGCAGTGGGGTCAAATTAAACAGGCGATGCATTTGGCAGCAGATTTCGCCTGTGGTCCTAGATCTAGAGTTCTTCGAAAACACCGGATCGCGCAAGGATCACTGGGTCTGATGAAGCAAAAGCGCCAATTGCCTAATTGCAAGATGGTGAATAAGATGCGTCGACAGTTGCACCGTCAGTTGACGATAGGTCTTAAGAATAATCGTGAAAACTGGTGGGTTACGGTAGCCAGAGCTGGAAGTAACGGACACTTCAGGTGACAGTCAAAGATTGTTTAAGCTTATACGTGACACCGGTGGGCGGCGAACTTCGGTTAGTGAAGTCGTGTGCGATGGAAATGGAGAGCTCATCCATGGTAGACAACAAAGGCTGGACCGTTGGGCAGAGCATTTCAAGGGTCAGTTTAGCTGGCCACATGCCAACGTATTTAGGTGGACTTCTGCAGTTGCGAATCCTTGGGAAGTGTCACTTGATCCCTCAACGGAAGCGGAAATGGAGTTGAATATTCTACTTCTGAAGAAGGGGAAAGCAGCTAGTCCCGACGAACGCCCCCGTCCCTCGCAGTTTCTTTTAGAACTAGGTGGAGGAGCTCTGATGAAATTCCTTACCTCCTTTCTTCGTGATATTTGGAACTAGGAGCGTATTCCGTTATCGTGGGGTGAGTCACTGATACGGTGAACTATCAAGTTCATTCGAAACGACTAGCGATGTTCGACGGGGGTGTTTCAGCCCTCCATTCCTGTTCAACTTCGTCCTGGACGATGCCTTAGGAGGTCTTCTGAATGTAGGAGTCGAACTGGGAAACGGTGAGAAGTTGTGTGATCTAGATTACGCAGATGATGTCGTGCCTTTTCAAATCCGTGGATCATGCACAACGTGCACTAGATAGACCTCCGAAATCTGTTGCCCGGTTCGGTGTGTGCTTTGCACCTCCAAAGTGTCAAGTGTTGTTACAGGACTGGACGACAGTAGTACCGAACTTTATGCTAAGTAGAGAGGAACTAACGAATATGGACCGTTTAACTTACCTTGGTAGTTCAATTCTGTTGTATGGTTGCGAGACATTGAATATGTGTCGAAGATGTTCGTCGCTTGGAGGTTTTCAATCACCGATGTGCATATATCACTGATTGGATGGAATGACCCGGTGAGTTATGCTGAGATTAGGAATCTAGCATTAGGTGCCGATTCTGAGAATGCCTTATCTCGGCGTATGAGGCATAGTAGACTACGCTGGTTGGGTAACGTCTTGCGTAAGGCAAACACATTTACCATAATATGACAAGGAACGCTTCGTTGAAAAGGAATGGGAACCCGGCTGAGTTTTCAAGCGGATGGACCTTAGCATCGTTAATTAGTTACTGAGTATTCTGTGCAACAGAAGCGGTTTCTGTGGAACGTGATGTACGCCTTCGACAGTAAGCAGTGATAGAATGTAAGCTCCTCAGTTCCCGATCACTACTGGACTCTCGTTTGTCTTGGCGGGTGCTCTATGTTTCATGACTTTTCCCGCACAGCTGAAAGGAACGAAAAACTCGGAACCGTCCATTTTTACATCTGCCGAACTGGCAAAAGATCAGTCTAGACAAAAGATGAATTAGTTCGTATGTTAAAGCTAATGGTAACTGGAATGAAACGGCAAATACTATACAAACTTTACTAAATACAAACGGATAGATAAAGATTTTAGTAAATAAAAAAAACATCTTTGATTGGACGTTTGGAGAGGTTGTTAGGTATAACTAGTGAAGCTTTGGGATCGACAACAAATAATGGAAACGAAACTCTTTCGCAAACGCTGAGAAAACGAATAACCTGAGCTGGAGGAATTGAGAATTGTGTAAAAATAGGACGAAGGTCAAAACGGGCAGTTGTAAAGCAACCGGTTCAGTTGAAAAATAAAGAACATTGTTACATTGGGGGGAAGCGACTGTCCAGACGGGGATGATGATAAACGAAGTCTCTAAGGAGTGCAGACGTGATTCCAGATGATACGCATACATTTGAGTTGGCATATCCCTGAAAAGTGAGTACAACAGAGCGTTATACAGAAATAAATGTGACAGCCGAGAAAGAATGCGTGGTACATCCATCGATCAACTGCATGTAACGCATTAACATTTGAGATTTTGCACTCTAGAAACTAGAAACAAAGCGGGATTCTGTGGACGCAGAAACGACGGACGTTTATGTGAATGGGCTAGGAACCAGTCACATCGCGTGACGATCACCAGTTCAACACAGAGCATATGGTTCGAACTAGATTGTCGGAAGGTTAAAGGTTATTGAACTGCTCAGAAGACACGTAAATAATGATGGGATGAAATATCAAAAAATGCAACAGTTCTCGGCTAGGAAATAATGAAGAGAGATAGAACCGTAAGAAAACGAAATTTTTAGAAAAAACTGGTCATTCCAGATAAGCGTTCTTCGGTTTACAAAAATTGATTCAACACTTCGTAGATTCGATGTTGGGACTGACGCATTACATTGAGAAGCATGCCCAACAGGATCGGCTAAGAAATCATAAATTGGTAGGGATCTTCGTAAATGGTGCACGAGGTCAGCCGTAGATGTAAAAAAAATCCTCGATTGACGCCGATAGGGAAACGATTAGTTTAATTCAATCAATCTCGGTTCGCAGTCGGTCAAAAGATGCAGAATTTATTAATAAGTTGTTGGCTGTTTGGGCAGATGAGGATGTGTCTATGCTGCCTATTTAGCGCAGCGGCAAATCCGCATTGTCACGGCCCAAGTCAGCAGATGAAATCGGTAAATCTTGTGGATTGCGCCCATCGAACGACTTTCAAAACTACATCCAGCCATCGGACGCAAATGTGTCCAGCATAAACTTCTTCGGTGAATATAAAAATCACGGGGAACACGGTAAAAAAATGTCAAAGATACGCCAGAATTTATTGCTATGGACCACTTACAACGTTGGGCTTGATTATCGAGGTGGGCGCAGATGGCCCATAACATTCATGTACGCATCCTCGTAGAAGTCGCGATAGAAGTGATGTTGCAACGGATCCAAAAGAGTGGGTTCCGATGGACAGAAATCAGACACAGAAAATGACTGGTGTTGAGGCGGTATCCAAGACTGTTCTTGCGTTTGAATAAAATAAGGCGGAAGAGCCATTTCGTTTGACCAGTTTTGTGTGTTTATTAGTGGCATAAAATTCACGTTATTAGGTGCATAATATGGAGCTGGATTCTGGTAAACGGATATCATGGAAGGTGTCTGTAGTGTTTGAGAATCTACCCCGTCCGCTGGAAAATTGTGCATCGGTGTAGGATTCATGGAAAACCATTCATTCATTAATAGCTGTTGGTTGTTGAGATTCGACAGCGAATTCGGATGTCCGGAAGGCCATCTCGGCGTCCGGATCGCATAGAAGTCATTGCGAAATCCAGAAACGTTGCGTCCTCCTGAGATGAACTGTGGATTAGTTCGACTTTGCCTCATATTGGTAACATTAGGAAGTACTTCGTCGTTGTTCCCCTGCTGTTGTGACCATGATGCGGGTGGCATAGGCGGCTGTAGAGGACTAGGCACAGCGTTTCGTGGGGTACCACCTGATCTAACGTCTTGACCGAAAGAATCCCGAGGATTAAGATTGTTTACGAATGAATTCTTGATACTTTTCACAGACGGTTCGGAGTTTTCGAAAACAGGGCCCATGTTTGCAGTAGTGCTTATTTTAGCACGAGACAGGAGAGAGTTCAATTCTGCCGTTATATTGAAAAAATAGGATCCAGGAAAAACGGAATGAAAATAATGGTGTAGACTCGTACAGATCATACAGATCAGATTCCATGAATACAAGACCTCAAAAGGGTGACGATTTTATCGTCAGTTGTTCCATCTATTCACTTATTTTGCTTTTCTGAGTACCAATTCTACAGAAATTACCAGTTTATCTGCATAGTGCAATGAATCTGTACAAAAACATCATATCTGGTTCTCTCCTGATCACTAGTGAATGGGTGAGTAAGAGAATGAATCAACCTACGAGGATTCGCAATTATCTATCCTGTCACGATGCTGAACGAAACAATTAGCACTTCAGATTAAGTAGTATTCGGACGTCTTTCGCTACAGTATCCCAGCTACTATTAAGACAACTACCAGCGAGAGCAGAAATAGTACACAAAAGCTCAACAAGATGCGACTGATGTAACTGACCAAAAAGTCATTGTCGTCGTTCAGCGTTAATCAGCAGAGAGAGCCCCACTGACTGCTGCATTTCTAACTGGGTTATATGTTCAAATAAACCATGACATTTATCGAAAAAATCTAGGATAACGAAATGCGTCCCAAGTGATTGAGTGAAGCGAACCTTTCATAAATATAGCCATAACATTCAGCAACAAGAATTTCAAACTCAGAAACAAGTTTGATGAAAAAAATGCGATGAAAACAGCCTTGTTGAAAATTATAAGCGAAATATATGCAACCCCATAACTATTGCTTACACGAGTTCGCTTGTGGCTAGGGTGCTTACCTTCAATCTCCATCGCTGATTCGTCACTTACGTCGCACTAGCAGGAAGAAATCAAAAAAAAGACTTCTCAATATCGCTTACAGATGTCTACTGCAGAAGACAGAATGATGTATTTTTTGGGTATCATGTTTTTGATAAGACAAATTAACGAGATGATACTATGCGTGACTGTAGTTGTAGGTGTTTGGTTCGATTTAGTTATCCGCAGATAAAATAAAGAAATCATAGAATTTTCTTGCTAGGCGAATTCTGTTTCACAAGAATAATATTAAATTCACTTTACTTTGTCAAATCCCTTAAACAAAGAGTTTAGCGATCCGAAGACATTTGAAATCAGGATAGCGAATCACCATTTTGTACCTATGACCACGAAATCACTAGTTTTTCGATCTTCTGGGTGTAGATTTGACGGCCTTGCCATCCTAAAACACTCCAATCTTTCGTCATCGGAAAACAAGAGCGAAGCAGTTAGGATCTGCTTTCTTGACCACTACGACGGTTTTAACTGTTGACAGGAGTAATGTGCTCCCATTCATCTCCCATTCAGGTGCTGAAGTTTCTCTCGTTAGTCTCCGCAACCGATAAAAATTCACCCGTTACCTCAATGAAGTTTCGGAATGGTCCACGGACTATAAATTACCTATTGGTCTCCATATATGCAAGGACTATATTTCCTCAGAAGAAAGACAAAATTAAACGGTTTTTAGTGATGATTGGCAATTCCAAATCAGTTAACGGGGAACAACTAAGTTGCCATGATTCAGGAAAGAGCCTGGGTGTGACAATTGGACGGAATAATTAAATGGTGACGGTATGTGAACCTCTGGTTTGCAAAAAACGGATGCCGATATTTCTATGTACCGCCCAAGAAAATCCACTCCGTCGCTGCATACCTTGCCAAACGTTTTGCATTTTGGTTTATCCGACCTCACTGGCTTGGTACCCCTCCGGTCATTTTCCGTGTCCCCTGCAAAAAACCCCACAAAAATCTTTAGATCCCTTAACTTTCTATGCTCTTGTAGCGGAATAACCAAAGAGCTATTCATTGACTTTGCCAACTCTCAAAGAATCAATGCCGGTCAGAAACTTTCCGACAGAAATCATTGATTCTTCTCACCACAAACAAGAACATAATCTCAAGGTCGCGGGCTAAAGTATTGGGTGAAACAAATTAGAAAGCAGTCTGGTCAGCCCTCGATCATAGTGAACATCCCATCTATGAGCCAGTGTAGTTGGATACCAGTCCGTTCTCCGAAATGGAGGTCACCAAGAAGACAGGTGTTCTTAACAGGCATAAACCAGTTGGACAAAATGGACTGGCACCATCGTTCTTCAGGGAAGGCGGCGATGTGTGCTGGAGCATAAAGAAGGTTCGATTAACGTCCACCAGTTTGAGAACTCTGTGGTTTTGGTGTGACATGGTATTATCGATAAAAGGTCGGGTATACGCAATGGCAGTGCGTATACTACTCTACTCTACACTTCGAAACACGACCGTTGAGAGAAGATGTGGGAAAACTCTTGGCGTTTAAACTCCGCTGTCTTCGTGGAATTGGTAAAATACAGTGGAGTAATTTTGCGAATGGCTGAGAGGTTAGACATAAGCTACAGGGTCTTAGGGTCCAGTCGTTAGAAGAGGATCTGAATTTGACTAAGTTAATATGACTGGGACATGTTTTACGCTAACGGCATCTCATCAATACTTCTCTTTCTCAAAACGTTTACTATGCTTTTGAAATTGTACCCGAATGTGTAGTTCTCTGTCTGTTACAAAATGTCTTATATTCCTGACTTTGCATTCACGTTACCACGTTCATACTACAGAGAATACTCCCGAACAGCGACTGCCTTCTTTCAATAAACAATACCGATCTCAAATCGAACCTAGCTACTAACTCTCCCCTCACCGAAAGCATAGGATACCGCGGAACAAACATTTTTTTTCAAGCCACAAAGGTGTTTGCCATAAGAGTCGCAGCAGGAACTCCTTCCTCCGAACTAGAAAATGAAGAAGGATGCGAAAGTCCAATGAAAGTAAAACTTCTATCTTTTGAATTCTGGCATTGGCATCCAAAATTTCTCGATCTGAGAAGGTTACAAACATTCCCTATCTAATGTGAACAGTTGGATTCGATCAAATTAGCTCGCCCTTGAAACCGTAAGTTTCATCAGTAAAATCGAAATCGGAGCTGTGAAGTGGCCGCTGTATATGATCTCGTTCGAAGGAGGGTGGCGCTGTACCAACCAAAACTGTAACGCTTATTCGGATCTGATCTCATGACCATTACCGTTCCATTCAAATTCCGAAATTTCATTTGTTAACTGCTAAAACCATTCACGTGTGGGCCACATAAAGGAAAGTATGGTGGATAAACAAACAGCTCTTGAGCAAAAATAGTCGCCCAGTTGTGGAGAGATCTCGGATACTATTGCATCACTAGCCGCGGCACATGGCTATATCACTCACTGTATCCAACCTTCGCTA
Source organism: Fasciolopsis buskii (assembly GCA_008360955.1). Classification (NCBI taxonomy): domain Eukaryota; kingdom Metazoa; phylum Platyhelminthes; class Trematoda; order Plagiorchiida; family Fasciolidae; genus Fasciolopsis; species Fasciolopsis buskii. The sequence continues at coordinate 82,291 of LUCM01007958.1, forward strand.
ATACGGGTTATTTTGAAAACCCATTCCACTCGGACCAATAGCCTAGCATAAGTTTTATATATTTCATGTCACAAGCGCACGGTGAAAGTGAATTAAAAAGCTTTAACAAAGAGAGTTTTGCTACCACTCAATTAAAAAATGAGGTAAACCTAAACCTTCAGGAAATTTTCAAAAAATAATTTGTACCTTATAATATGGAAGAGCTAGACGGCCTTATTGGTGATCAACCATCGGGATCGTAGAATGAATAGATACGTACCTTTAGGGTTGTCTGGACTGAGTTCCTCGCCAAGATTGGTCGATTTGAAGCATTAGGCATTGCAGGCCAAGGTATGGACTGCTTTGGAGGATTATCCAGAATGCACTTAGGTTTAATTTCTTTTCTGGATCCTTGGGATAAACTATTGTTTTGCGGAACATCCGGTGGATGTGAGTATGCAGTTTTAACCAATCCTATTGAACCTGCCTTCTGAACTGAAGAAACAGGAACCGACTGGAGTGGCAGTCTAATCAGCAAAGACGAGTGAACTAGAGCACAACAGGGACCAGAGCCGCTGTAACAGTGCAACAAACAAAACGAAGACATTGGAGCCAATGAATACAGAAGCATTGATGAAAAATGACGCAGAGTCACTCCTCTATTGTGATTAGAAGGAAACAAGTGACTAAAAAACGGCGTTTATAGAAATTGTCAGATTGTTCTATTTCGGCGATGAGAACAAGTTGAAGGGAAACGTCTTTCGACGAGCTCACGTTCATTTTTATGAAGACTGAATAATAACGACTACAGAAGAAAACCAGGCTAAATCAAGCCGTCTGATCACATTTCTATGGGATGATAAATAACAATGTGTTGTTCACGGGGATTTAGACTGTTTGGATTAATTATTGGTACGGGAAAAGAGGAACAGTGGCAAATCGTAACTGACTCGACCGTTGTTAGTGTCCAGACAATAGTTGTCCCTGACACATTCCACCTGGAACTAACCACTCCAGTAATGATACGCTTACAGTAGAATGATATAGTATGTGGTGGCTGCCACACTCGACAGAGGCATCATTCCTAATTTCAGTAAGAAGAATGGTTTTCGCCGAACAATTGGTGCCATAAGACAAAAACTCAACTAAGATGAAGGCATTATCTAACATTGGGTTAATTTCTGGGAAAAACCACATTCCAACAAATCAGGGCTGAATACAATCCTGCTGCTACTTTGGCCAACCTTCGCAGGTATCCGGAATTTGCGCGCGGACGTCCGCACGAAGTTTATCATGTACTCCTGTGAAAATCGCGTTATTTTGTTTTAGGAGGGATACTGACTTGTATCAAAGATGACCTTGAGTCAACGTATTTTACATACGCTGTGGTAATCGCTTGCGATGTTATCGCGACAGTGAAGCAGTCAGCAGAAAAGAGAAAAATTGTTTGGCACCACAATGTAGAAGATAATGAACTGGTTAATAATTCTGAGTCCAATAAAAATGTGTATAAACTTTTCCAGCATCTTAAACTAAACAAAGCCACAATTCATGTCATATTAAAAGAAAAAAACTATAGAGAAAAAATGTCGGCCATAAAGGAAATCAGAACCATCCGAAAATAAACATACAGTTGAGTACATTCATGTCAAAGACAGAGCTACATTCCTCTCATCCTGATACGGATTACTACCGCTAGTTCATTGACCACTACCAAATAATTAATTAATGTTTGATTGGTCAAAGTGTTGAGCATCATCATCATCATCGTTGAGCATTATATAGCAAAGCACACCTCAGTGACCACTGCCTTATCCCCAGGGCTTCACCAAAAAAGAGTGAACATCCGAGTGGAACGAGGAACGGACCTAAACAGGCGGACAAACATAGGCATCCCGCAACAGCCAAAACACGGAACACAGTCAAACTCTACTAACGCACTCTCTCAATCATTCTGCTTCGGTAGAAAATGACAATGTTCACTGTTCATGGTTCACTGCCATATCCTTCAGTATCACCAGCCGGCTAGTTGACGGGACTTGCGGACCCCAAATACGAAGACGCGAGACAACAACTTCACCTAAATTCGCTGTACAGTTTCTTATTCCATTTTACCACGTTACCACGTCATTTGATGACCTCCACAATACGTCCTCCACTCCACGGGAGGAACGCGGGACGGTAAACGAGTGTTCGCCTTACGCAAGACGTTACCCAACCAGCGTAGTCTACTATGCCTCATACGCCGAGATAAGGCATTCTCAGAATCGGCACCTAATGCTAGATTCCTAATCTCAGCATAACTCACCGGGTCATTCCATCCAATCAGTGATATATGCACATCGGTGATTGAAAACCTCCAAGCGACGAACATCTTCGACACATATTCAATGTCTCGCAACCATACAACAGAATTGAACTACCAAGGTAAGTTAAACGGTCCATATTCGTTAGTTCCTCTCTACTTAGCATAAAGTTCGGTACTACTGTCGTCCAGTCCTGTAACAACACTTGACACTTTGGAGGTGCAAAGCACACACCGAACCGGGCAACAGATTTCGGAGGTCTATCTAGTGCACGTTGTGCATGATCCACGGATTTGAAAAGGCACGACATCATCTGCGTAATCTAGATCACACAACTTCTCACCGTTTCCCAGTTCGACTCCTACATTCAGAAGACCTCCTAAGGCATCGTCCAGGACGAAGTTGAACAGGAATGGAGGGCTGAAACACCCCCGTCGAACATCGCTAGTCGTTTCGAATGAACTTGATAGTTCACCGTATCAGTGACTCACCCCACGATAACGGAATACGCTCCTAGTTCCAAATATCACGAAGAAAGGAGGTAAGGAATTTCATCAGAGCTCCTCCACCTAGTTCTAAAAGAAACTGCGAGGGACGGGGGCGTTCGTCGGGACTAGCTGCTTTCCCCTTCTTCAGAAGTAGAATATTCAACTCCATTTCCGCTTCCGTTGAGGGATCAAGTGACACTTCCCAAGGATTCGCAACTGCAGACGTCCACCTAAATACGTTAGCGTGTGGCCAGCTAAACTGACCCTTGAAATGCTCTGCCCAACGGTCCAGCCTTTGTTGTCTACCATGGATGAGCTCTCCATTTCCATCGCACACGACTTCACTAACCGAAGTTCGCCGCCCACCGGTGTCACGTATAAGCTTAAACAATCTTTGACTGTCACCTGAAGTGTCCGTTACTTCCAGCTCTGGCTACCGTAACCCACCAGTTTTCACGATTATTCTTAAGACCTATCGTCAACTGACGGTGCAACTGTCGACGCATCTTATTCACCATCTTGCAATTAGGCAATTGGCGCTTTTGCTTCATCAGACCCAGTGATCCTTGCGCGATCCGGTGTTTTCGAAGAACTCTAGATCTAGGACCACAGGCGAAATCTGCTGCCAAATGCATCGCCTGTTTAATTTGACCCCACTGCCCGTCGAAGTTCTTAGTTCCCCGGATAATTGCGAACAGCCGAATCAGACAGATGTTTGACGACCAGTCGGGTTTGTGGTGTGCGTCGGCTGCCGTAGAGCTGCAGCAAAAATCACATTAAACTTAGTGCATGGTTCGATTCGACGTACGTGGTCCAGTACGACCTACAGTTCTGAACAGAACAGTGCCAGTCGTAGCTTATTGCAATGCAGTCGATCTGACTCAGACTGCCTGTCAGGTTAAAGTGCCATATCGCTGTGCGATTCGAACTGTGTCGGAAATTAGCGTTAGATAGAAATAGATGATTTTCCGCACAAATTTGGAGAAGCCTTCCCCCGTTATCTGTTTGCTGAGCATGCAAGGCACAGCACCCACCTAAACAGGCTTCCGATACGCTCAGTTTTCCGGCTTGTGCATTAAAATCACTCGCCACTGCTACAGCGTCAGGTGCTTTGCTCTCCCGAACAACGGTGACGAGGTCATTGTAAAACTGATTTTTTTTGCATGTCAGTTTTGTAGTCTGTTGGGCTGTATGCCGAGAGGACAGATAAACTGCGCTTAACACAGCTATCCTTCCAGACTCCGGCTGATCCCTGCAGTCTCACGGTGAACAAGCGACTGTTAACTGGGATCCAGTCTAGAAGGGCTGCTTCAGCCTTCTCACTCAAGGCTATTCCGACACCGCATTGACCCACCGCTTGAGCTGCTTCGTCTTCTGCAGTGTGCAGGAAATATCATGACAAGACATTAGGCGCAGCTAGTTGAATTACTCCACTCGAATCTTGAATTCTTGTTTCACTCACGCAGCGGACATCAATCGGAAGTGAGTCAGCCCACTGTCAGAGTCAAACACGCCTGTTGGCCAGCATGCATTAAAGTACTCGAGATTCAGAGGCTGATGAGGCTTGAGAAAATGTGAGCTAGCAGACTGAAAACCACCTACTACACTATTTGTCAATGAACCGTTGCGAATATCGAGCATGTTATCAGTGGAGACACTACGGGTAGGCAGAGGGGTCAAAGAGATTGGATTAGAGACAGAAGAGACAGGCTGAGTAAAAGAGAGAACTCTAAGCAGTAACATAATTTTCACTGCCCACCCTACTCGATGCAGTGGGCAGCGTAGTCCTGATTATCCTGCGCGACGACCGATGCAGCATGTGATTATTTGTAGTCCTGTAATTCATAAGGGATTGATGGACGGGTGCTGCTAAGGGGTCCAGCCGCTAAGCGGAAGAACGATTAGGGTTCTCAACCAAAGCCTTTAGTTCTGACAAGAACCTGACCGCAAGGCAGCGGAGTATAGCTAAGCGGAAACCCATCTGCTTGTATCGATTATTCTCCCACACATTTTTCCGATTGTGCTGCCAACGCAGACCAACCCCCGACTGTGAGGACCAGGAGACTACTTTGTCAGGCCTCTACCCATTGATCTTTCGGCATGATTGCATCTTCGGCTTGAGATAAGCCATCCTATACCGTCATACCACGTGAAGGTGAAGTCTCGTTGTGACAGTTATGGTGAGCGATTAAGCTGGCGAGTGAGTTTCGTTGATTGATGCATAACATATGATGACCTGGAAAACACTCAAAAACTTTCCTTATTTTCGCATAAGTTTTTTATGCATGCAAGAATGAAATGAAAACTGTCCTGCCAATTGATCAAAAGAGACTGTACTACGGATGGGAGGAATTTCGTCGTGACGGAGATATTCCTGCCTGCACAAGAAGGATTTTGTCGAATATTCTTATGTTACCTTCAATCCCCTTCATGTTTTTGCCTGATAAAATATTTAATGGTGTGTAATAAAATATAAGGGTGACTAGTTCAATAAAGCAGGAAGTACGACCATCCCGGGCAGCAATGGAAAATGATGGGCGCGCTAATTTGGTTACCGAATAATTTTGTTCACGGACGCATCGAATGTGGTCACTCGTAAAACTAGCAAATTGAACATCTCCAGCGGGAAACTTTCCAAAAAATGTTGCCCCACTTTCTAATATCTGTCTAGTTTATCGACCCTGATAAGAAATGGGATGCACTACGGATTGCGGAAATCTGTCGCTGTGGTAAAGAACTTTATCTAAGGAAACCATAACTTTTCCAAAAGGAGCTCTTTGTTGCACTCCACCAGAAATTAGCAAACAAGTTATCTTGCGCAGAGAGGTTTTTCGACCTGCCGTACGTTCAGTAAAAGAAAGACTAACTTTAGAATATGATCCATATAAAACACAATAGCTTGGATCTTTAAGTTATCTAAGATAGGTTTGATATCCTAGAGTAATAATCTTGTGGGCTACCTACCTACACAAGGGATACTAAAGTGGAACTTGCAAAACATCTTAATTTAGCAGATAAACATAATTTCACACCGAAAATTCATTGGAAGTCAGTGACAGGCTTATCGATTACCAGTATTTACGGATGTTGTACTTCGAGCAATACACGCGCCAAACCTCACTTTGTCCACCCTAACGAAGTTGCAATGTTATAGTTGAGATATACTACTGGGAGAGTAACACTAAAGTTTGTGCTTCCCCAACTCCGCTGAACAACAGAAATGCAAATACAAATAATTTATTCCTTTCGCTGATGCGTACTGGAGTTGGAAATCTTCATATGACCCCTGTTGCATGAACTTCGACAACAACGGTATAAATAGCGCTACGTGCGAAACCACCGGGCTGTTGAGTGACAATCACCCCAGTGCTCAATCATGCGAAATGGCTCTCATGGGTGAGTCCAGATAAGCACCTAGTCGTGGGACCAGTACGTGGGTGACGGGTAATTTTAGAATAATACAGTGACACTAGAAAACTAGCCGTGATTGAGAGTATGAAAAAGTCTGTCCACTAGTGAATTACCAACTTCAGTCTGCACTAAATTCTCCGGATGACCAATAAGGAAACACGTCAGAAATGATAAACGAGCTGAAAACATAACTAAAATGCGAAGTGGATCTTATCTTTAATAGGCCTAATACGCAGGAAATCGATACATACAAACGAGCAGTTAAGAACATCAGTTGCAGCAGTGAACTTACCGGAGGCTCAGCGCACCGTCGAACTCCCTATCAAACATGACTTCCAAGCGACCTGTTCCATCTGAAAACAATACGGTAGGAATATGAACAAGGAAAAATATTGGTAAAAAATAATGGATTACTTAGAAATAACGAAAAAATCGCGAATCGTACAGCATTCAAGAAATCACGGACAAAAAGGCAGTCCGGAAGATTCTTCAAGCTTATAAAGAGAATCTAAAATAAATCAATGGAACATTATGGTCTGTTAGACTACGAGTACTCATGATATAGGCGACTCTTAAATATCTTTTGAAACTGGGTCTCATCAAATAAGCATTGGCATGGATTATGAACCGTTAAGGTGAATGTTGAAATGGAGCTGACTCAACGCCCATATCATGATTCTGGTTATGTAAGTGTTGCATGGTTACTAGACGTCAGTTTTACTTCCATTATCGCGCATTTCAGAATACGACGTCCGCAATTGCCAATGGAGAGAACAGTGGCTTTGTGTGGGTTGCAACGTTTAGCTTTCATTAAGTTACTAAATTTATAACACTGGTAACTTTTTTATTTTTGCCCATTTTACTCTTTTCATTGGTAAAACGGCGAATTACACAGTTCTTCAGGAAGGCGGTAGAGCCTAACTGAAGGCTCCCAAGTAGGGGGTCAAACCGACCGTTAGAGAATATGAATGCATGACTTTCAGATTGAGACCCCAACACGGCGACCGTTTGACTAGCACTAGTAACGGAATCGCTTAGACCCGTTAGCCATCAAATTTCGAAATCCAATATTAAAACTCTACCGACTATTTTTAGCACAGAAAAAAGCAAACCTCACCTAATAGCCATCACCATCATCCTTCAACGACAAACAGCAGGGCAAACTTCACTGACCACTGCCTTTTCTCCAAGCTTACAAGTTCTTATAAAAAGAGTGAATATTCAAGGGGAACAGGGAGTGGGTCTAAAAAGGCGAGAAAAGATAAGATGCTGCTGCAGCCAACACATGGAACACAGTTTAACTGTACAAACGCGCTCTTTCAATCATTCTGATTCGATGGAAAATGAAAACACCATCGCCAACGTCTCTCGCCGTATACACTCACGCGACCATAGGTATGCGAGTATAATGTCAGAAAAAGGGAAACAAACTTCGTTGGCATACCATTCCGGTGAAGAGCACTTTTATATTTTATCATGTACATCCATTATTATTGAAATAACAATGCACATCATTTCTCAAGACCTGCGGCCAACAGATGGCTGCCAGATGGAGAAGTTGGCCGGCGGTAAGAGGATTCGAACTCGCGATCTTCACGTTTAAACGTCATGACCTTATCCACACGGCCATCGCCAGCATTGAG